>WWET01002381.1:138058-153215 GCA_011038615.1 Limnodynastes dumerilii
CACCTGCTTATTACCAGATCACATTTCATTTTTTACGATGTGTTCTATTTCTTAGTCCAACAAAATAAACTTATTTTTTCCAGGGCTTTTAGTTCTTTCTTGAAGTAACTTATTATACAGCTTATTTTACAGAGAACAATAGATAAAATCTATAAACAAAACTTTTTCAGTTGTTGGGTTCATAAAGTTTACATACTGTTCATTTATGGTAAATTTTAGTTATCTAAGGACAGGATCCAGGCTTCCACATTCCGAGTGCCTTCTGCTGCTTGCAAGGTGAATAAGGCTGCATTACACAAGCGGATCTGGATCCTCTAAATTCACACTTCTGTGCTAAAAGGGCCAGATCCAGGGCTACAGCCGCTAGCATATTTACTTTAGCCGGATACGTAAAAACACTATTTTGTATGTTCAGCGCATGCGTGCAGCAAATGTTACGGCATGTAACTGTGAACATACGTACCATCCTCGTATCAAGAGCGTAACTACAGACGAAGGGGCGTGCCACCCATGCGACACCCGTAATTACGCTTGGGAGTCATTTAAATCGTGCAGTATGGGCGTGCTTAGGCGCGTAAGCACATGCAGCCATTATGGCCGACAGGAGTTACACTTTGAAAAGTTAAGGTAGGGTTTGGCAAGCGCAAAATGGCAAAAGTACGTACGACCAAGGGGTGTGCCTAGGGGAGTGCATAGAAATTACGATAGCGAAAATACGCTACACGCTGAAACGTAAAGGAAACATAGGTCTGGATCGGGCCCAAAGTCTCTCCGACTAACAGGGCAGGGCAAGATGGATACAGTGGGGATCCAGCACTGGGAACAAAGGGCAGTGCTGGGTATATTCAATATACTTTTCTAAGCAAACAATATATGATATAATGATATATGATATATGATATAATGGAGATTAGCATAGGGGAGGAAAATCAGTGGTATGGGGAGGGTTTTTTTTTTGCATGCTATCACTACATTAATCAGTGCTTCCTACTTAAGTACTCAAGATGTAATCAAGAAACTTAGCATCCCATTCTAGCATCAGCACAAAGCATTCAATGTTCATTGGCTGGTTAAGATCACTAAGATACTCAAGTGATCTAAAAAGATATAGGATCATTTCCACACTTCCTATGTTTCCCTATTTTCCACATGTTTCTGCATTCTGTGCACAAATTCATGACACAGGAACGGAATTCAATATGTTCTTTACAGATTCCCATTAAATGACACTTGCAACAGGAGAGCCAGGCTGCACTTGCAAGTGGGTGTGACTTGTTAATATACACATTATAGGCATGCTAATAGACTGCGTAGCAATCTAAGCTTCTGGACTGCTGCCATTTTACATTTACATGAGTCATCTGTGCGAGGAAAGTCATTTGCAGTGTGATCACTCAGATGTATGGATTCTGTGGATCTCCAAAAGCAGATCCTAGTGCATGCTGCAATCGGGTGTCTAATCGCTTAAAAATTGGATCATTGGATCCATTCCAAAGAACCTTCATCCAAAGGTGAGTTCAAAAATCTGGAAACATACTCTTTAGAGGGGTTCCTTTTCTATATTGCAGCTGGAGGTTTCATAAAATGGGCAACTACAGTTAAAATTAAAAACGAATGAACTGGAGAAATTTTGGATTAGCAATACAGCTTCCCTGGTGCGGTACAATCTCAATAGACCCAACTCCTCCCACAATGCAGGTCAAATGTCATTGGGCCGTATTCAGAGATCCGTCAGCGAAAGGTTCGCAATTATACGCATGGACGTTGCAAGGCAACACCCATGACACTCCCTTCACACGGACAGGTCAAGTGTGCATTTCCGAGCGTATAATGCCTGCGTACAGGCTTATCTAACTAACCGCGCCTTCACCGCACCCTCAGATGATCATTTAAATGCCTCCCCCACCCACTTACACAGATCTTTCTCCGAACGGCTCTTCCTATGTGCGATTCACAAGTCTGTAACAAATGGACTTCTGTGCGTAAAATCAATGTAGATTGTGTAAATTTAGTTACTACGCATGCGCAGTTCATCCGATCCTAAAAATACGCACGGAACTTCCTGCAAATACGGATCTCTGAATACGGCCCATTATCATGATCCATAACTTTTGCCTGAATTTGACCCAAATTGGAAGTTGCTCTTTTTAAGGTGTTAGAAACTAAAACTTTATTTTGACATATCTCATGCATGTACTATTTTAAAGTACTGACATTGGGGTAGATCCAGAACTCCACTTGCAATACGTTTACTCGCGTACGTATGTGCAACATGTATTTACGCAGCTAAGCACGCCCATACTGTACACTTTAAATACAAACCCCCGCCTACATAGCGTATTTCAGACGTATTTTAGACTCACGTAAAATTGGCACGCCCACACGTAAGTATTTACGCGACACATACGTGAATGGCCCATACGTTCACATTTACACTACGTTACAGAGCGTATTTTCTATGTTGCGCATGCGCAGTACTTATCAAAACACGATTTTACATCTCCGCCACGCGTAAATTCGCTCACAAGCGTTGTTCTGGATCTGGCCCATTGTTTTATTTATTTTACTATATATAATATTCAATATATACAGTATGTTGTTCATAGAAGTTACAAAAAAAAATCAAGCAGTTAATCATGTAGGACCGTATTCACACCTAAAAAGCAGACGCTTCTTAGGTGGGGATCCTTAGTAAATGACCTGCATAGTAGGTAATTTATGCTATCTACGTACCAGTTAGATATGTAGATTGCCTCCACATGGTCTTTAAAGACCGCACAGAGTATTTTAAGTAGAAAGAAGTGACGTAATGCTGCCTTGGGTTGTGATTAGGTCAATGGTGGGAGGGATTTAGATTAGCTGGGGAGGGCAGGGAGAGGCAATGTCCTTGCGGACATTGCACTGAGAGATAAGGTAGCCCTATGGCAGTTGTAAGTGCCATAAGATACCTAAAAATGAGGGGCGGGATGGGGGCAGGACGGGGGAGTTAGGTGCGAATCTGTCCACACCTAACTCACCCGGATCTGTGAACACAGTCTGTAGTGACTAAACATACGGTAAGTGCACCTAAGAAATTCTGAGACATCCACATTTGATTTGATGTAGATACAAGGATCTGGGAATAGAGAGCTTGTGGGGGAATAGAATAAAGTACTGTAGCTATTATGTTATAGGCCACAGTGTTTTTCTACTTGCATTATGAGTAGTTCATTCCCTCTGTTCTTATATAACCTCGGCACCATATTACTCATTTTTATTTTAACATCTAGAATGTGTTATATTTACTTATCTTGACTGTTCCCTTCAGATGTTCACCTGAGCAGAAAATGGCATTTATTTCGCTAGAACAAAATATATGATAAATGAGGTGAGAAAAATAGCAAAAGCAGAACTGAAGATGGATCTGATATTCTGCGAGGTGACCAATTAAACTGCCAGGTGCACGTGAAAGAATCAATGTCTCAGCAGATTGTTAGTTAAAAGCTTGAAAGAGAAGAAAAATCAGTCAAATGTAAAGGGGCAGCAGAGTGTTGTAGGAGTGAAAACATAGACATGTGCTACACATTATGCCGAAACCTTTGCCAAATTCTGCAGCTCCTTTTAGGAAAGACAGGCACTAAAATGGCAGTTACTGCAGAGGGTGGTTGTCTCAATAAAACAGCATATCCAACACATAGCCTGCTCTCTGAACTACAGCACAAACAGCATATCCAACACATAGCCTGCTCTCTGAACTACAGCACAACAACCAGTGATGTTATTTTTTATTTATTTATTTATTAACAGGTTTTTATAAAGGGGCCATCAGATTACGTAGCAGTTTACAATGTTAACAATCATTATAACACGACTGGGTGATGACAGACTGGGTGAGTAGAGACTTAAGTGCTTGAAATTAGTTACTCCAGGACTAAAGCATGTTGATTGCAGGGGTATCATATTTCATCTCTTGCAAACAGTATTAGAGTTGAGAGGTGATGTTTCCCAGCCAAAGTGTAAATAACAGTGTGATAGTAAAGCTGGTCAGTATCTGTGTCAGAGGTGGGCTGGGCCGGGGGGCAAGGTGCCATGTGCCCCCCGGGCCATGACTTCCAAGAGAGACTTCCTCTCACAGCCTGTCATGTGACTTCCCCAGCTCCTCTCACAGCCTGTCATGTAACCTCCCCAGCTCCCGGCCTGAAAAGAACTGCTAGGATCTTAAGGTAAGATTAGTGAGTTTGTTCATTGCTATAACCTTTTCTATCTTGCTAATTAAGTAGGTATGGGAGTTACTATAGCTAGGAGACTTGATATACTCATACAGGATATACATGTGTGTAATGAGTAAGTTATGATTATTATTATTTTCAAAACATGATTTGATTAGTTTCAGTTGCAGCAGCAACTTTCATCAGGGCATATTTATGTGTATATATATATATATATGTTGAGGCATAGCAATCGAAATCCCAGCCAGTTCGCAACTGGCTGGGGATAAAACGGCTGATTCGAAAATTGGCCGTTCGTACCGGAGCCCCACACCCCCCGTACACCCTATCCAGACTTCCGAGCTGTCCCCATTTTATCCAAGGATGGCTTTAAATAAATCGTAACTCTCTGTCTCCCCACACCTTGCACAGGAGCATGGATACAGTGGGGATCCAGCATCAGATCTCTACTGTCACTCTGAGTGCAGCAGAAGCAATGCTCTCTCTCTGGCACTCCCCTCACATGCACATAACTTAGCTGACTTACGTGTTCAGATCCCTACCTTAACTTTTCCTTGCGTATCTCTGGTTGTGCTAAGGTCATTGGGCCTGATCCAGAACAGAACTTCAGAGCGATTTTACGCGTGGCGGAGACGTAAAATCGCCTATTTTTAAGTACTGCGCATGCGCGCCATAGAAAATACGCACATTAACGTAGCGTAATTGTGACCGTATGGGCCGTTCACGTATTTGTCATGTAAATACTTACGTGTGGGCGTGCCAATTTTACGTGAGTCCAAAATACGTCTGAAATACGTTAAGTAGGCGGGGATTGGTATTTAAAGTGTACAAGTATGGGCGTGCTTAGCTGCATAAATTCGTTTTGCCCATATGTACGTGTGCGTATGACTGCGGTTACGTTGGCAAAAGTTAAGATAGGGTTTGGATAGCGTATCTTGACAAAATACGTACGTTCAAGGGGTGTGCTGAGGGGAGCGTATAGAATATACGCACACGAAAATACGCAACGCGAATAAACGTACGGCACACGTAGTTCTGGATCTACCCCATTGTGCCTCATACAACCATTCTAGGCACATGTCAATATTCATTTTTCTATTGCCATTTATCATACATGGAGGGAAATTTACTGTAATGTAATATACAGTATTTACCGCAATCACAAACAAGACATCATCTTGATTACATTGTACACCTGAAACAACCTGTAAGTGCCAACCAACTAAGCTAATACTAAAGGTTTGTTTTTTGGGGTTTTTAGTTTTTTTTTTTTACTAACCAATGATGTTGCTAAACTGCCAATTTACAACTCTTTTACCTTCTGGATATATAGGGTATATTTACTTAAATAACATAAAAAAATAAAGATGTTTACTAAACAGGCACTATACATTAGCAAACATTTAAAATAAATTAAGATTATGCAAAATAGTAGTCATAAGGTGAAACTAAATTACTTATATTCATACATCAACAGACTTAAAAGGAGAAATGTGTGAGGCACCTGTGCACCATAAGACAACACTTAAGCTACACTAGACGCCCTAGCCGATGCACAAAAAGAGCTGGCGTCGTTATGCTCCTACACATATAAATTTGCTATTAGATGTTGTAGACATCAGTATTTCCAGTATAGTAATAAAGTGGGCAGGATGCTTGCATGAGCCATATGGACTCAACGATCCCACACATTCATCCCCAGAATCAAGAATCCCTCGGGGACACCATGACACACATTCTATTGCAAACACCTTCCAGGACTATTATAGCTCCTTGTACAATTTACCCCCCCCCCAGGAGATTGGGACCAGATGACAAAACATACTGGCCTTCGCAGATCCAGCTACCCCTCACTCACCCCCGACTCCCAGAGTGACCTAAAGCACCCTTTTACCTCGGCTGAGCTAGCCCCAGCCCCGATGGGTTTTCCATCACATATTACAAACATTTCAAAGAAAAGATTTCTTCTCACCTACTCAGGGCAGTTAATGCAGTCTCCATGCAGTCCTCCTTCCTTCCTCAAGCACTAGAAGCCCACATCACAGTGATCCCCAAGGTAGGGAAGGACCCCTCCCAATGCCCCAGTTATAGGCCAATTTCCCTTTTTAATGTGGACCTTAAACTTTATTCCAAAATCCTTGCCAACCGCCTTAAAAAATATCTCCCGGGACTGAAACACAGTGACCAGGTGGGGTTCGTCCCTAGCCACCTCACACAGAACAAGGGAAGTGGAATCCTCCTCTCTACTGACACGGAGAAGGCATACTACAGAGCTGACTGGATTTTCCTTGAGGTTATTTTTACCCATATTGGCCTGGGACCAGCTTGCACACACCGTATACTGGCTCTATACTCCCGCCCCTCCGCAAAGATATGGATAAATCTTTTCCTATCTGAGGCTTTCCCAATCTACAACGGTACTTGCCAGGGTTGTCCCCTCTCTCCACTAATATTCACCCCGTGTATGGAAGCTCTGATGAGTGCAATCTGATCCAACGGGGACATTACGGGAATTTCTAATGGCCAAAGGAAATTTAAATTAGGTGTATTTGCAGACGACCTACTCGTTTTTATAACCAGCCCTGCCATCACCCTCCCTATCCTAATGGACGAACTGGGAATATATGGTCTGCTACTCAACTTTAAAATCAACTGGAACAAATCTCTAGCAGTAAGTATTAATATTGCCCTGAGTACACTGGCTACTCTTGAATCCTCTTTCCAGTTAAAATGGCACAACTCCAATTTCGCTACTTAGGGGTTAATCTGATTTACAAAACATCCCGTTTGTACTCTGCTAATCTGCCTCCTCTGCTCGCTTGAGTCAGGTCTGACCTGATCGAGTGGTCCTTCCGAGATTTTTTATGGCTAGGTATCAGGATCAGCATATTCAAGATGACTATTTTCCCCAAATTTTTATATCTTCTACAGACTCTCCCAATTTATTTTCCCCCACGATTTTTCTCGGAATTCCAAGGTGTATGTAGGGACTTCATATGAAGGCACAAGAAATCCTGTTGTAAACAAGACACAATGTACATGCTCATGTCTAGGGGTGGTCTTCAGCTCCCATGTCTTTGCACTTACTATGAGGCAATACACCTAGGCAGGGTCATTGGGCCTGATCCAGAGTAACGCCCACCGTCGCTCGGACGGCGGGCATAAGCGTAAGATCGGCTTTGCAGCCGATCTGCGCATGCGACGGGCAGATGTTGCCCGATCCTGGATCGGGCGTCCGTAGCAGCGCCGTAGGGACGCTGGAGGGGATGTCCTCCAGCGTCCCTACGCTCACGTTAGTGCTGGTGGGCGGGGGGAGGTAAGTAAATGAGGGTGGGGGGCGTGCTAAGCGGCCATGCCCGGCGTTGCTACGGCAACACCCGATCCTGGATCGGGCGTCCGTAGCAGCGCCGTAGGGACGCTGGTGGGGACGTCCTCCAGCGTCCCTACGCTCACTTTAGTGCTGGTGGGCGGGGGGAGGTAAGTAAATGAGGCCCTTCCTTACGCCGGCTGAAGTTAGGGTAGCCTTCAGCCGGCGTAAGGAAGGGGCCATACGCCCGCACAGGGGGAGTGCCAGGGGGAGTCAGCGATGTAACGCTGAGCGTTAGTACGCTCAGAGCTACATCGTACCCCTGGATCAGGCCCCTTGACTGTATGAGGCAAAGCCATGGCAGGCAGCGGGTTGAGGTGGAAAACTTACTCTTCCACATTCCCCTTCATATTGCTCCCTGGTTACCCAAGACACCTCATTCCACACAACCTACTATAGGGCCCACATTGTCCTGCTGGGTCAAACGCCGGAAACTCCCAGATGTCTCCTCATTCCCATCCCCACTTACCCCTTTCATACACAACCCACAATTTACCCAAGGAAACGGTGCTTGGTCTGCTGTTATTGAGAGAAGCAGAGATTTGCAGACTGGGTCAGCTTGTGAACGCGGGAGGGACTCTTTCCTTTCGAACTCTCCAGAAGCATCACAACCTCCCACAGAGGGACCATTGGGTTTACTTCCAACTACGGCACTTCCTTCATACTCTACCTAACCACACTGCAGGGGTCCTTTAACAAGATTTGAAGCTCTATGCTTAAGTGACAATGCCCCTTCTCACATTATCTCTTCCTTACATAAACTGCTCATAGAGTGTACCATTCACCATGATCTTTCGTTCGTTTCAGCATGGAATAAGGAACTCCCTTCCCCTCTCTCTGATTCTGATTGGGACAAGGTATTCCTGACAATTCACTCATCCTCCTACAGTATCTCTGTAGTTGAGACACGCTACAAACTCCTCTCACATTGGTATCTTGTCCCTAGCCGACTCCACACTATATTTCCCTCCTACTCACATGTATGTTGGAGGTGTGGAAATCTGGGGGGGCACCTTCATTTACATATGGTGGGATTGCCCAATGCTCTCCCCTTTCTGGAACCTGGACATTGAATTAACTAAACGTTTGGTTGGCAATGAGACCCCTGACTCCCCAGAATTCTGGCTGCTCACTTCTACGTCCCTTCCTATATACGTCTATAAGAAATCTCTCCTCAGACACTTATGTAACGCTACGATTGCCGTCATCCGAGTCCACCTCCTCCCGTTCATCAAAGAATGGATAGACAGGGTTGAACCTCTCGATGGACGACCTCAACTTCTCTGCCCATGACACTTTTCGACTCTTCACAGATGTGTGGTTTGATTGGCTAGAATCTAAGAAAACCCCTGAATTTCAAGCGCTTCATGCATCATAAAGTTTCCCTCTTTACTGTTCATCCCTGTTTGATTTTAAAACTAAATAACCATTGCCCCCCCTTACACTACAGATAATCACTTGCTGACCTGATTTTCTCATTCCCACCCACCCCTCTTATCCTCTCCCTTTCTATTTTATCTCTCCTTTCCTAATCTTTCGAACTTTGCCTTTAACTCTAGACAACAGTCGGATTCACAAAGGGTTTTGAGCTATAGACTCTGCTCCTGCCCCTCTTGGGGATGACCCTATTGTTTCCAAATCACAACACAGCTAATGCAAAATGCTACTTTCTACTTTAACCTTTGGTGTTTTAATTACCTATGCCCTTCCTTTGTTTGATTGTATGTTTACTATACTATGTTGCTTAGTGAATGTAACCACAAAATAAAGAATAAAAAAAAGGAGAAATGTAAGCAAACTTCTTTAAAATCTTCATTTATCTTCATTTGTCACAAAGTTGTGTAGCCCTCAATAGCCTACATGGAGCAAGTAGTTTTAAGTATCTTAAATAATTTATTGCTCAAGAACAAGTTTTGCTTTGAACATATAAAGCTCTGCAGATGGACAAAAAAAGTCTTTGTCAACTATTAAAAATAATAAAATAAATCTAAATCTAATTTGTATGATCTCACATACTGACTCGAAACACATACTGACATACTGGTCGAATCTGGTTTTCATTATCATGTCAATCTTCTGTGATTTATAGTTTATATAGATATGCAAGTATGTGTTTGAGCAGCGATAATTTAAATTAAGGAAAGACAACATGAGAGGAGCAGTGGTCAAGGCACAATCAAGATATGTGATTTTCATGATTTCCAAGTGTTTGGATTTCATTCATCTTGGCTTGATGTGGTATTACAATGTATAGTATATGTGTGCCAGACGTGTGAGTTGCTAACAGTTTACATTCCAAAACATAAGGTAAGGATTTAGAAGTCTGTTGCTGTCAGTAAAGTTATTAGTAGAGGGAATGAATGGATTGCTGGACACGGCAAACCTGTAAAAACGGATCTGCATGTATCCAATAATTGCAGAGACGCATGCATTCAAATCATATGTCTGGATCTGGTCCTATATCAGCACAAATTAACATTTTAAACACAATGATCAGTACAACTCTTCATTTTCAGACTATGGTCATTTAAAATTTTTTATTTCCTTGGTAAAAATAACAATTTGGTGGTAGAGGCATTAATATAGGTGAAAGATAGGTAGGGGCCTAGAACAATAAGCAGAATTGTACGGTTCTTTTACAATTCTGTTTATCTTTGCAAGTCTACCGCTCTAAGTACTGGGACAGGTGAACAGATGGGAAGAGAAATCATTTCTTAATCGTTAAACACTATAACTTGCAAATAATTTGGAATGCATTTGCATTATTACAGGTAACACCAGTAACAATGAATGAAACCTGAAATCTGGATCAGCTATACCATGACCTATGTGTAGCAATGCTTGCTACACGCAAACGGTGTTTGGGTTTTGTATATGGCATTTACCATATGTATTAAAAACTGTCTGATTAAATGGATAAAGGCAGACCAAAATGTCTGCAAAAAAGCCTGATTATAACCTTGTCTGGATGATATACTTTGCATCCTCAGGACTCAAGAAACAGATTGTGGGGCTTAAACAGTTAATAATGCAATAGATAAGCTAGATAAGCTTACAGAGATGTTGGGACTATACACAAACACACATAACAAGTAACAGATTTTCAAAAAAATTAACACTACAGGTATTTACAGATTAGCCTTGTACCTAGTGAAATTAGGAGTCAGCTGCTTTACCTGCTTAATTTATTGCCACATTTCAGAAATTATTCATCAAAGTCTAACTTGATAAAGACTTCATTGTTGAAACCCTTTGGTCTTTCAATCTGTTCTTCATTATGATGTGTATTTGATGTCAGTATTTGTTTGGGGGGGGGAAAAGATACACCATCGGGCTAATCCAAAGTTTGGGAATAAAGCCGGAATCACACTCGGACGATTTCTTCAACTCTTAACAAAACGGTCTAATATCCAGGGAAATGGTGTAGCGTGTACATACAGCCTAAACTTCCGCCAGCTCTTCCGATAACAGGGAGGAATCCTTATAGGATTGGCACAGCAGTGGTCGAATCTGCAGAGCAAACTGAGCAAAATTGTTCTCAGTCGGCAGCGTTACTGGAACAATTTATTGCCGTTCACAATTTTCAGGCCAATCAGCCAATTATTAGTTGGTTGTCCCTATAAATTGCTTAGTACATATCGGACTTAAGGAGAAAACAGGTGGAAATGCATACCTGGGCAAAACCAGGGAAATTTCAGTTGCATTTAGAGGTAGTCTTTCCAAGTCACATCATAAATACAATTCAAATGAAATCTGTTTTTTTTTCATTATAGCAGAATGTGATGTGCATTTGAATGAGTAGCAATGCAATGTTCTTTTTGGAGTATAAAACTAATTAACCAGATTTGTTCCTCTTTAACTGTATGAATTGTCTGACTATTGTTACTTCCCATATGAGAGTGTATGTGTGGTCATATCTCAGGGATTCCACTACTTGCATAAAATAATTACTTTACATTCAGATGGACAAGAACAGAAAATTTACTGTCTCTTTTATTTCTGTGATTTGTGGTTGTCAACTGCACTACCTAATCCCTTGTTTCATATCTACAACAGCAACCAACACATTCCTAGCTTGTAACCACATTGCAGGTTGAAATTTAATGAGATTTTCTTTTAATAAGAAAGGTAAAAAAAAAGGCTATTTTGTATTATTATCTACTGATTTGTTTTGCACATTTAGGTCTGATCCTTGGCTAGGGGCACCGAAACAAAGTGCAGCAAATGTGCACCTGGACAAATCGTGTTACAGTGCAAGGGGAGCAAGTTTATTTCACATGGAAAATACTTAACCTTAATTTGAAAACATAATTTAGAGTCAAGAAATTCTAATTCTGTTGCACATTAGAAATGTTCTTGCTCACATGCTGTGGGTTAGATTTGCTCTTTTTATACATTTGTTACAATTCTGCACCATCCCCTCAATGTTTTGTTCCCAAATGGAGTGGTACTAGACCCCATATAGAAAGTGAGAGAAACTTTGAATTTTGCTGAGCTTCTGTGCATTTCACTTGGATTGCAAGCCATTTTCACACTGTTTATGTGTGACAACCGGCTGTGGGTCGCCACTGCGATGGCCCTTTTTAGAAATGGCCGTTCTCTTCCAGCCACTTCTGAATTGGTTGGTAATTCAATTGCTTTTGCCTCGCAGAGACAAAGCAATTCGATCCCTGGAACAGCAAAGACGGTAAGTCTACTCACCTCTACAGTGTACGGTCACTGTGATGGGTCCGACGGGTCTCCTGCAGCGCTTGCGTGAAATGAAAAAGAATTTCTAAAATGGCTGCTTTTGACTTGCATCGGTGATAACCTGTGCTAACTAATTGGGATACAGTCTAACCTGAACACACTCAAAAGGAATGTCAAATAGAGATTGAACTGACTTCACAAGTGAATATCTCCTATTAGGTAGTTTAAAGTGTAGATGTGCCCTCTTAATGCATACCCATGTAGACCTCCATATTTCCTTATTTACAAGAACTTCCAAACGCTTCAGTCAGAAGGCTTCAGGCAGTTCCAATCTATCGGAAGTGAGAGAGGTTATAATTCAAACAGATATCTGGGTAAATTAGTCCATCCAGGGATTACAATATTCAATTACCACATACAGTATTTATGATTATGCATAGAAAAGAAGTTGCTGTACAAATTGCCATTAAAGTTGCACCATAATGCATCTATTTTACACAAGGGCACAACAATAATATACATATGGTTTATAACAATGGTATATTTGGTTGAACTTCTGCATCACATCTGCTTTCATAGGACCGCCTTTACAGTATCATTAATAAAGATTAAAAACACATTTAACATTTAAAACATATTTCCATACAGAAGCCACTCCATAAGAACTAATTACATTTATTTAAACAATAACACATGTTGCTTACCCATTTAAAACAAATTTGAACCTGTTCTCAATCAAGAGATGTAAATAAATCTCATCACGTTCTTGAAATATGGGATAAAATATTAGCTAAAGTAACTTTATGGAGGCAGTGGGAATGATTAAGTCACAAATGTCAAATCTGCCCAATCAGAAGTATTGTCATAAGTTCATATTGTGGAGCTGAGCACCTGCAAGTTACACATCCTCTAACAGGCCCATATCTCCTGTCTGATAGACTGAATTAGTAATTTAACTTTGGCCATGTTTACACATAGATTTTGCAGTTAAAAGTGGGTGAAAACAAAAGAAGCAATTGCAGTTATTTTCTTAATCAGAGTCCATCACCACATAGAGCTCTATGGACCAGATCCAGACCGGATCTGAAATTACGCCAGGAGGAGGGCAGTGCAGGCCATGTCACTTGCATGTCCAGAACCCTACCTTAACTTTTATGCAAGGATCTGCGTCTGTCCATACGCGGATCCATGTGTAAGCGGTGTGACCGCCCCAACCCTTCATTTGCATGCCTATCATTTACTATTGGCATGCGTAATGGAAGGGTCGGCCCCTTCATTGGAACTTACGGAACTGAGTTCTCTACGTTAGAAGGCACGCTTGTGTAACATCTGACGCGTGGATTCGCCAATGTGACTTGTCAGGGAACTTAAACTTAAATTACGTGCGTAAATTCCCTGACTTTATTAGTTCTGGATCTACACTACCTCCCCCCACCCACCTACACTAACCTGAACGTAGTAACGCTGGGGGACGCTGTAGCTACGCCGGGCAACATCTTCCTGGCGCATGCGCAGATCGGCTTCTAAGCTGATCTTACACTGCTGGCTGGTGTCTTAACGCCAGCCAGCGTAGGTCTGGATCAGGCCGAAGGTGCGTAAGTGGCCTGTTTTGACTGGAGGGCGCATGTGCCCTCCAAATGTTACGCTAGTGTTATGATAGTAACCCTAACGCTTCAAAAATCATACAGAACTATTGTATGCATTTGTTTACAAATGGGCTGTGCTTCCCCTCCGCCCGCTAAAATGGGTGGGGTAGAAGCATGCAAAATGTACAGTGTGAGGGGGCTCCCACACTTGTGCAGATAAGCAGTCGTACGGACGGCTGATCGGCACGATTTCATTAAGGTAGGCTTATGGCAGCGTAAGCTGCCACAAAGCCCGCACAAGAGAGGGGAGTGACAGGAAGCATGCACTCCCCTCTCTCTCTCAGACGGACAGACTCCTACACGTTCGGAGAGCAATGCGGGAGTCTGGATCCGGCCCTATATTATTATTTAAAATCAGTTATTAAAACTGTGTTAATGGAAAACATATTTAGCACAAGTGTACATTTTCAGATAATTACAGCACAAAATATTTACACATTCATAACGGAAATAAAACTGAGGATACACACGACAATAAAAATATTTAGTACTTTATCCATCAAATACTCACCCACACAACCATAATAAATGTCAACCCATATGCACCTATATCATCTTTAAATCTGTCACAGACCATTCCGTTATGGTGGACTTTGATTTGGGTTAGACACACGCACATACTGGATTCCCACACACTTCCTTCTTTATTGCTTTTCTATTTCTAAACTCTATGTAAATAGTTAAATAAATGCCTAATTACCTTCCTACTAAGTTTCATTTATGGTAATCACATTTTGGTGTCAGCAACTGTGACTTAAATTTTGCTAGTAACTTCTTCAGTTGTAAACATACTTTAAAGGACAGCTAACCTCACTATCCGGTTCACACATTTACTTTCGCAGAGCTCTGTACACTGTTCGATGTTTCCTTCCATCAATACATCAATAATTTAGTGGCTCCTAAATCCTTTATCAAAAGCAATTGGCAATTGAGGGACAGTCCACTATTCTTTAATAACAAAAAGGACAACAAAAATAAGCCATACATATGCCATACTAAATATGCAAAACTCCTTAGGCCCCATAGTACACTCCAAATGTTGAAGTTTAAAAACTGCTAGCCTGGGTTAAACTAGTAGGACAGAGTATGCAGCAATGCTCTTCGAGAGTGTTTGTGGTCAGCATGAGCATGGTATAAATATAGCGGTTGCAGTCTCTGGTCTGATGGCCCGCTTTGCTAAATAGAGGTAGCCAAAAGTTAATTTTGGCTGTCTCTATTTCGAATAGGGGGCCATTTAAAATGTTTTT
>WWET01002381.1:172744-184478 GCA_011038615.1 Limnodynastes dumerilii
ATTCTATAAGATTTGTTTGACATGATCTTCCCCCAGTGAATCCATGCTGCTTTGGATCTTGTAAGTTACTGGATTTAAGATACTGTACAATTTGTTCCTTTAACAGTTTTTCCATCAATTTCCCTACTATTGATGTTAGACTCACTGGTCGGTAGTTTGACTCTTCTTCCCTACTTCCACTTTTATGCAGAGGGACTACATTTGCTATTTTCCAGTCCTCTGGAATTACCCCAGTTATTAGTGACTGATTGAATAATTCAGTTAATGGTTTTGCCAGCACCCCTCTAAGCTCTTTTAGTATCCTCGGATGTATCCCATCTGGTCCCATTGATTTGTCCACTTTCAATTTTGAAAGTTCTTTTAATACCTGCTCCTCAGTGAAAGTAGTAGTAATTGCCCCCATTGTATTAATAGTCTTCCAAAGTAGGAACAGTGTTGCCCAGCCCATACTGTGCAATTTAATTCCCCCACCCACTTTCACCCACTTTCATAACCTCGTTCTTATGGAGTGCTAGCACGCCCATTCTTACAGAGTTCATTAGGAACATAGATCAACTCTGTGCGTAATGAGTTTCTAGGCGTAACATCTGCCATTCGCATGTGCAAATCACACCAACACCAGGAACGTTATTAAGTGTGAATACGGCCCTTCATCTCCACTTTGAATTACTCTAAATCAGATCACTATAAGCAGATACACATTCTGTCATTGTCATTTTCTACTCAAAAATATTGCTTCAAAAAGTGATTTTTTTCAAAAGCTCAATTTCACCTTTTATGAATATGAATATATATACTATATACTATACTATATATACTATTCTCTTGTATGATAGGACTTCATAATGCATGACCTGTCTTATAAAATATGTTAGAGTGCTGCCAGCATGCTCCTAGTAAAAACAACCTGACTTCCTTTCCACACACCCATAGCTTCTGGATTAGACCAGCATGGTGTTTTACAACGATATTAGGCCAACTAAAACACTTAAAGGATTAGGAAATTAATAACTATTTGTATGGCAGTAATCAAATACCTTGGCATTCTGATCTAATCAACTTCAAGAACTTAAGCACACTTCTATTCCCCCCATACATAATATATAACACATAATACATGATAAATCAATATTATTTTAAATTTGGGAGTTGTAGTGGGTAGAACTAGATTTCTTACCCAAGTCAAGGAGAGATAGCAATCCCGAACTTGTATTTACTGAAACGCATCAATTACTATGAAATTTAAAGGATACCTAGTTTCAGAAAATCCTAACTGCCAACTTTGGTTTCTCAGTCACTATATAAAATGATCAGCCTTGCTGCAGTATTGTATAGTTCTATTCACCACAGTGGACCAGATTCACACCTAAGAAGATCTGGCTTCTTAGGTGCGTAATTTTGAGAATGTAACTACTGCGCGTGCCTAGTAGTACATTTGCGCAATCTACGTACCAGTTAGTCAGTAGTTTAGGAAGAAAGAGGCGTGCTTACGCCACCTCAGGGAATGCTTAGTTAGAAGTGGGCGGAGGGAGGAATTTAGATTAGCCAGAGAAGGCGGGGGGAGATGGGGAGAGGCATTCTCCATGCATAGTTTTCTTCTTAAGAAGTTTCCTTCAAGTATTTGTGCAAATCGGCAACTAAGTAAAAGTCTATAATAGATGGTATTTGAAGATAGCAATATAGATCAGCCAGAGAGTCACCTCTTACGTGTTTCTCCTATTCGGTTTTCATCAGAGGGATGAATAGGAGAAACGCGTAAGTGGTGACTCTCTGGCTGATCTATACTGCTATATTCAAATACCATCTATTACAGACTTTTAATTATTTGCCGATTTGCACAAATACTTGAAGGAACCTTGTGAATAGCAATCTGTTTATATGAGCACAATACATCTTCACTATTGTTCCTATAATTGGAGCTGCCCCGAGTGAAAAAGTCCGGCTTCATTTGAAGCGTGAGACACCTATTGCCAATGTGAATCGTGTTCAACGCTAAACACGCATGTGAGTTATAACAATCAATCTTGCCCTGTTACACATTCATTTATGTGGAGTGAGCTCCACAGCTATATGCTGCATGTTGATTTAAAAGAACGGCAGACACGGTCTGCACTTTACCTGTTTGCGGGACTGTGCTTGTGGTGCTACTCGTGGTGCTACTCGTGGTGCGGCTCATATTACAACTGTGAAGGAGACATTATAATGCCTTAAAAACGGAATATCTTCATATATTTAAGCTTCTACTGAGGGAGCTATTCACTAGTAGCTCTATATACTAATATATTTTCTCAATATATCAGTTTTCTGAAAACTTGTGTAAGCAACAAAAGTATCATTCATTATTTCCCTTTTGTATATGACATTATTTAAATCTGACATCAATATCTATTTTTCTCTAGTGACATTCATCAGAGGAACTGTTAACCCTCTTTCTCCCCACAAAGGAATAAGATTCTCTATTTGAGATTTATGTTATGCAAATTGGGACTGTGTTACTTCTTAATATATATTTAATTCAGGGATTATCAGATTGTGTATTGTTTTGAGATACATGTGTTAATAAATTATTATTGGTACAATAGTCTATTGACTTCAAAGCGCTTCTTATTCTTGTTATAAATGCAGTCTTGGCAATGACATGCGTCATTTGACGGAGGGACAAGGAAGAACCCGGACCGGTCTCCAATCAAGAGCCGCAAGAAGATTCTGAGCCGGACTCACCCCTGTCGCCTGGATGAAGAGAAAACTACTGAACTGTAAGTATTTTCTTCATTTAATTTTGGGCATTATTTTTTGGTGCAAATAACTTTAAAATAATAGTGAAGGAGGACATTTGACTTTTAATGATTGGTTAGTGGGACGTACTGTTTTTGGAAAGGAAGGGGGGAGCATGACTTATTAATAAGTAGGTATCGGGGAAAATATTTTAGCATTCTAGGTACCGTGACTATTAATAACTAGGTATCAGGCCATGTGTTATTTGTTTCTATGGACCATGACGTATTTAGTACTTAGAATCGGGACATATGTCATTTTAATATATGTAGCATGACATATTTATTACTTTGTATTGGCCGTGTGTTTTTTTTTTAAATATGTGGCATGATTTATGTGCTAATATGTATCAATGCATTACTTATTTATTTTTATATATCGGGCCATATTTAATTATTTTTAATGATCGGGCCAGTAAATATCTATGGACCGGATCCAGACCCCCGCGTGCTTTCCGTGCGTGCGGAAGTCTGAAATTACACGAGACAGAGGGGAGTGCACACCCCCTGTCACTCCCCTCTGTCGTGCATTACTATAGTAATCCTAGCGTAACATCTGGAGGGCGCATGCAGTCAGGTGATTTACACACCTTGCGTGCGTAAATCACCTGACGCTATTAAATCTGGATCCGGTCCTATATGTATTGAGCATTATTTTCTTTTCTTTATGTATCGGGCCATTAATGAATTAATTTTATGTATTGGCCCAGTAATTAGTTCTTTATATGTATCGGGGCCTAGTTTGTATTTCAGATTTATGGGGGACAATTGTTTATGCGGCAGCATGGACTTAACCCTTGGCTTGCTGACGTTTATGGCACTATAAGGCACAGCATGCCCTGCAATACATGGGCATGCTCTTTTTCAAAAAAAGCACTGGCTACGTCCCATTCATGCTATACTAAGTTATATATAGACCTTGCAGCAGCATTCTGCACCGGATGCTCCATGTAGATGGAGCTGTAGCGTCGTTATCAAAGGGATTTTTTTGTTTATTTTTTGCAAAGCATGTTCTGATGTATTAAAAGCTTAAAAGGCTGTGTGATGGTATGGGCTGTGTGATGGTATGGGCTGTGTGATGGTATGGGCTGTGTGATGGTATGGGTAGTTTGATGGTATGGGCTGTTTGATGGTATGGGTAGTTTGATGGTATGGGCTGTGTGATGGTATTGGTTGTGTGATGGTATGGGTAGTTTGATGGTATGGTCTATGTGATGGTATGGGCTGTGTGATGATATAGGCTATGTGATGGTATGGGCTGTGTGATGGTATGGGCTGTGTGATGGTATGGGCTGTGTGATGGTATGGGCTGTGTGATGGTATGGGTAGTTTGATGGTATGGGTAGTTTGATGGTATGGGCTGTGTGATGGTATGGGTAGTGTGATGGTATGGGCTGTGTGATGATAATGGCAATGTAAAAGTAATAAATAGGATTTGCAGTGGAATAAATGGTATGGTCAGTGTAATTGCTAGTATAGCAGCATGATAGCGATAAATAGGATGGGCGCTGCATGTTAATTAATATGAGACATTGTGTGACTTAATATGTTATATTGGGCTTTATCATTTGAAACTTTATTTGGCTATACAAAGCAATAGGTCTGGAATCTCATGCATTCTCTGATATAACACCATAGTAATGGCAGGATGATGATTATAAAACTCCTGCCATTACTATGGATCACCAGTTAAATAATGTTAACCATAAAGTTCTCAAATGGTTTAAAAACAGGCCGTTAGTTATGGGTCACTGCTGTGGGCTTGCCCCCCAGGCTAAAATTTGCCAGCCAGCCACTGGTGGGATGTGGCATGTAACTGAAGGGTTTTGAGGTAGAATATATAATGTGGCATAAGGCATGTAACTTAAGGGGTGGTGCATATGGAATGTGCAATGAGACATGTGACTGAAGGCAGGGTTATAATCTATAAAGTGAGATGAGACATGTTACTGAAGCTGGGGAGAGGGGGGTATAATATGTGATGTGTGAGGTGGGTGTGGGTCGCCACTGCGAATGCCCCTTTTTCGAATGGGCCTTTTTCTCCCAGCCAAATCGATTGCATCTGTCTTACAGAGGAGAAGCAATTGATTAATGGAAGAGAAAAGATGCTGCGATGAATGGTGAGTATGAATGTAACCCCAACCCTAACCCTCCCCTTCCATTACCCTAACCCTCCCTTCCCCGCAGCCTGACCCTAATGCTCCCCCTCCCCATAACCTGACCCTAAGACTCCCCTCCAACAGCCTAACACTAAAACTCCCCTCCGCATAGAGTCCTACTCACCTGTCCGGTTGGTGCGGCAATGAGACAGTGTCATTTCCTAACCAATGAAAGGGTAAGTATGCTGATTGGCAAAAAAACTGGTCAAAATAGCTACATTTTTAAATTGAAACAATCGAAAATTAGTTTGCGGCTGTCTCTATTTTGGAAAAAGTAGTCATGCATCAGTGACTGCATTCCATGATGAGGCATCAAACTGAAGGGTGGTAATTTTATCTTGACACTGTACATTTGAAGTTTCAGATTTGCATTTCATAAGTAGGCTGTTTTTGAGTAGGAGCGTCCTCATCAATTACTTGTCATTGTGTAACTGAAGGAGGTAGAGGTATAGGACTGTATGGAAGCTTAAGAAAGCTTTATAAAGGTGCGGATAAGCATGTATCCGCACCTATCTTAAAGCTTCCTCTCCCGCCACTGCCCTCTTTTTTTTTTAAAAAAAACCTAGGGCACCTAAGAATGCTTTATGGCTTCCCTAACTTCCCATACAAACGTTCTTTCCCCTACCCCACCCACCCCGGCTCCTTACCGCTCCCACTCTTCTTAATTCCTCCCAGAGGCTGCCGTGGCACGCCTCATTCTTCTTCCTAAAGTCTTTAAAGACTCCACATAGTCAAGACCGCATATACGCAATCTACGTATCGAAACGATACGCAGATTACGTACAATAGCTACTACGCATGCGCAGTAGCTATTGTTCAGTGAATTACATCCGTCTATGGAAGACGGGCGTAGTTCTGGATCTACCCCATTGTAAGTAAACATCTAAACCAGTGGTCTGGGAACCGGGGTAAATTACCCAAAATGGGATAAAATTTAAATTCTTGGGGGTAATGGAGGTCGCGCTGCCGAGACACAGACAGGCATGCATATGAAGCTATATGCATACCCAGCTTGCGGCGGGACCCAGCTTCCTTTTCTTCTGTACTGTTTGTTTTCCGGGGTGATGTCATCATGCCAGGAATTTAGAGAGGTGTGCAGAGAAGAGCTCAGCTGGGAGCCAGAAGCCAGAAAACAGAAGATTAAAAAAGTGATGAAGGGGCAGCAGATGAAGGAAGACAGTATGTGATGAAGGGGCAGCAGATGAAGGGGGACAGTATGTGATGAAGGGCAGCAGATGAAGGGGGACAGTATGTGATGAACGTGCAGCAGATGAAGGGGGGCAGATTGTGATGATGGGGCAGCAGGGGATAAAGGTGGCACAGTATGTGATGATGGGGCAGCAGGGAATAAAGTTGGAACAGTATATGATGAAGGGGCAGCGGGGAATAAAGGTTGAACAGTATGTGATGAGGGGAAGTGAGGGATAAAGGTGGCACAGTATGTGATGAAGGGGCACAGTGTATAATAAAGGGGCAGTGTATGGTAAAGGTGGCACAGTCTGTGATGAAGGGACACAGTGTATGATGAAGGGTATGAGGATGCTCTTGTATTAAAAATGAAGCAACGTTATTTCTCCAAAACCTGAAGTTTTGAAATTGAAGCTTTCAAAGAAATTTTGAATAAATTCAATAAAATTTTGAATTCAAATAATAATATATGATTTCCTTCCTTTCAAATCAAGGGGGTAACATCGGCGTATGTATATATATTTTGGGGTAAAAGGTAAAAAAGTTCCCCGACCCCTGATCTAAACACTTCCCTTAGCAGCCATAATGCTATTTTGTAGATCAGCTGATAGGCTTATTGCACCTAATCCTTTTTAACATGTCTAGCTTTGTGCAGTACAGAACTACTCTGTCATAGGGCCTGATCCAGACCTACGACCGCGAGCGTAGCGTATGATCGCCCGGGCGTATAAACTTTCACGCCCATGACACTCCCATTGATTGTACCTACTTACGGCGGCTAAACCCTACCCTAAGTTTTTCCAGCGTACGTGCGAATTTTTGTACCGATACGCTGGTCGTACTAGGCTTAGCACGCCCATACTGTACAATTTAAATGGCTATCCCCGCCTCTGTGTAGTATCTTGAGCGTCCAGACTATCGTCGTACAAAACGCACGCCCCATGGGCGAAAAATACGCTGAAAATACGCTCGCTGTACGCTCATGTCCTTCGTACGACCGGAAGTTGTCATACTGCACATGCGCAGTGCGTTTTTTGCCCGTTTTTACGCTCACGATCGGCGTACGATCGCTTGCGGCCATAGGTCTGGATCAGGCCCATAGTGTGTAATTAGGTGACAGATGGGAGGTTGAAACTGACATAATCAAGGTGAACCTATTATGCTAGAGGAACTCCTTCATTGATTTATCTCACAGGACTGATACGTGTTGCAATCAATCAATCAAAAAGCAATTATTAATCTTAGGGTGAATTTTCAGTTGAAGTCATTATAGCCATTGAGTATTTGTTAATTTAAATTAAGTTAGCTTGATACATCCAGTAATTTTTTGTATTATACACTATGGGTCAGATTCAGACCTCGTATGCACAGAGGTGCATAGTATGCACAGAGGTCTGGCAGTGCGCACAGTACTGAGGAATTAACTTCCCTGTCAGTCTACTCTTTTGTGCAGTTATGGTAGCAGTTACGCTGCAATAACCCTACTTTAAGTCTCCTGTGTGGATCAGCGGTCTGTACGGCCACTGATAAATGCACCTTAAACTAGAAATATTTTGCCATCAAAAGTGTTTAGTTTAAACCATTGGGGGCATGTCTAGCAGGTGAAAAGCATTAGATCACCCCCCTGCATTCTCTCTACCTCTCTCTCTCTCACACACACACACACACACACACACACACACACGCACACAGTCGCACACAGTGAATTCCATAATATATTTCCCCCTTCCTCTAACTCTCACAAACATAGCATCACATCATACATTCTCGAATACAATAATATATTCTCCCTACACCTGATACATATGTATCACATACACAGCACACTTTATACTACATTCTCCCTACCACTATCTCTCACACACAGTGTCTCCCTATCTCTGTCACACAGACAGTGCACACCATAATACATCTTACCTACCTTTATCTCTCACACACAGTACACTCCATAACATCTCACACGCACACAGTGCACCCCATAATACATTTTCCATACCTCTATCTCTCACACACAGAGACACACACACTTCATTCCATGAATACACACACCCTATATATACAAACAGTCTACCCCATAATACATTCTCTCTACCTCTATCTCTCACACACATAGTCTACATAATATATGGGTGTGGGTCCCCACTTAGAACGGCCCTATTTCAATAGGGCCGTTTCCTCCCAGTCAGTTTTAAACAAACCAGAATTTCGATTGCATATGCCTCAATGAGGCATAGCAATCGATCCACGGAAAGTAAGGGAAAAAAGTACCCCAACCATTCCCCTAATTCTAACCCTAACCCTCCCCTCTCATTACCCTAACCCTAACCCTCCCTTCCCTGCAGCCTGACCCTAACCCTCCCTCTCCTGCAGCATGACCCTAACCCTCCTTTCCCTGCACCCTGGAGAGGTTACTCACCTTTCCCTGCAGTATCGGCAGGAATGTTACCAAATCAGAATGGCATACTCACCCAATCTGAAAAAAAAATTATAAACTGGGCGGTATTTAGAAATCTGAATTTATAAGCGGGAACTGCAACCGTAGTATATTCACCCTACCTTACCTGTCTCACACACACAGTACACCCCATAATATATTCTCCCTGCCTCTACCTGTCTCACATACACAGTGCACCCCATAATATATTCTCCCTACCTCTATCTCTCTCACACACATACACAGTGCACCCCATAAAATATTATCCCTACCTCTATCTCTCTCACACACATACACACACTGCCCCACATATATACACTGCACTCCATATATACACACACTCCATATATACACACATAGTCTACCCCATAATATATTCTCCCTACCTCAATCTCACACATACTGTTCCCTATATACATACACATAGGTCCACTGATCCAGAGCTATGAAATTGCCGTCCGACGGGCGAATGCGTACGTTCGACCGTGCGTATAAACATACACGCCCCTAACACTCCCATTGTAAAGTACCTGCTTACGGCAGCTATACCCTACACTAGGTACTCCCGTCGGCCGTACGAATTTTCGCACATATTACGCAAAGCGTACGGGCTTAGCACGCCCATACTGTACAATTTAAATGGCTATCCCCGCCTCCGTGTAGTAAAACGAGCGCCCAGGCGACCGTCGTACTGAACGCACGCCCCTCGAGCGAACATTTCGCACACAATACGACCGCTATACGCTCATGTCGTCCAGCCGACCGGAAGCTGTCATACTGGGCATGCGCAGTGTGAATTTTCGTACTAAAATACGCAAAATACGGTCGTACGCTCGCTCGAAATCGGCCAATTTCGTAGCTCTGGATCAGACCCATAGACCTAATTTACATACACAATGCACTCCTTACATAAAAACACACACATTGCACACCATACATACAGACACATATACTGCACCCCATATACACACATTTGTACCTGATGTCACTGTGAAGATTCATATATATATATATATATATATATATATATATTTCCATTTTTAACCCTAGCACGAACGTTTTTGTTCTGGCGCCTAATTTCTTTGTGTGGTAGGCTAAGGGTTTCTCTTCTATTTCAGTCTGCACAACATGCCTGCAACCAGACAACCCAAGGTGCACCACTGGGACCACCTCAACAGAAAAGCTATGAAAGTGGCAGGTGGTTTATCATTTGATAAGTGTGTGTAATTAATATTTCTGTATTTTACTTTACAGATAGAATGGTAGCTTATCCAGTGGTCAATAGCAGATTATATTTGTACACATCTGATTAATTTAATACTCTTAAATTAATGAGATTTGTACAAATATAAAAATATAAAAAGTAGAAAAAAAATTCTTATGTTAATATTTCATTTAGATGAAAAAAAGAACCCTGTTATTTGTAATATGCCTTGGAATCTGCTTATATTTACTTTAATGTTATTAGGATATGGGCAAATCCTTCCTACTGTGCGTTACCAGTGAAACCCAGCTGTTATTATATGCCTGGAGCCACAGAAGCACTGCTGTTATGTCAAACCTGCAGTTTCAATAATTATGGCATTGCTGGCTTATGCTTACTTTAATATCAGCTCATAATCATAAGAGGAATGGTGGATAATGGAATGTAAAGAAATATTTTCTAAAATTGCAAAGTGTATTAAAATGTAAGTTGCTGACTTCGAGCAGTTCTCCTTGTATCCTGGGTCAGCTGGCAAATCTCCGGCAGGGTACTTTAGGCTTGGTTTCATGCAAACCAGAGCCTCAAGTCCCGCCCCCCAGCCTAGCAACACTACCATTCATAATGTTACTAGGGACTGGGCCGGACCTGATGATGCAATTGGTTTCACCAAGCCCCACCCCCACCCCTAGTAATACTATGAAAATGACCATTGATGGTCAGGGGGTGGGGCTCCAGGACACTATTTGCATACATTTCATTTATAAACCCCAACCCTCTACTGGCCTCTATCTCTACCCTTTGGGATCTCCCGGAGGGAAGCTTTGAAAAGTCGACAACCCTGTTTTAACTGTAATATAAAATTTCTGAATGTGTTACAGGTTCTTTTTTCCAAGGCTAAGATCGATATAGTTTGATATATTATTAAAGTTAGTGTAATGTTGTCACCAGAGGTGTAGCTTGCAGTCACTGTATATAGTGTCTGCATAATACTAGTGAAATTATCATAGGGATGCGGCAGGAGCGTTTTAAGAAGTGAGGGGGCGGTTGTGCAGGATTTGTACCATGTATGCATTTACCTATAAATTGATTGAGCAACTTCCATTTTGTGTTTGTTCTACATGTGCAGTACCAATATCCCTGCATCAGAAAGCAGCCATCTGATACAGCGTTCCGTGTGGTTGTCAGTCCCCCGCATGAGATATGTATGATTGTTGGCATAGGCAAGTAAATTGTACAGCAGGACCAGTGAGATGCGGTAAGCAGACCGGCGACAGGCTGGAGAGGTGCCGGTCATCCCCCCACTCCCTGCTATGGTGATAGGCAGCTCATACAGGAGGTGGATGTATGAGCTGCTGCGACAGTTACATACAGCAAAACTCTTCAGCTGCTCCACGTAACAGCCGTGGCAGCTCATACAGGAACTTCCTGTATGGACAAGAAGGGAGGAAGAGAGTGACAACTACAAAGGTAAGTAATGTTAGTGGAGAAGCTGCAGAGACATAATGGGGATATTGGGGGGGGACTGGAGCCATGATGGGATACTGTGTGCTACAGAGATATGATGGGGATACTGGGAGCAATAGAAACATGATGGGGATACTGGGGGCTAGAGACACATTATGCGAATACGGGCAGCTGGAGACATGGTGGGGAATACTGGGGGGCTGGAGACACATGTTGGGGAATACTGGGGGCTGTAGAGACCTGATGAGGAATACTGGGGGCTGCAGAGACCTGATGGGGATACTGGGGGGCTGGAGAGATATTATGGGGATACTGGGGGGCTGGAGAGACATGATGAGACTACTGGGGGGCTGGAGCCATGTGATGGAAATACAGGGAGGCTGGACAGACATGATGGGGAATATTGGGAGTCCGGTTACACATGAAGAAGAATATTGGGAGGCTGGAGACACACATTGGGGAAATATTAGAACACTGGATACACGCAAATGGGGAGATTAGATGTGTATAT
>WWET01002381.1:185442-196618 GCA_011038615.1 Limnodynastes dumerilii
GAAAGAGTAGAGTGACAGCGGAGTTAACTCCCCTTTTCCTTGCAAAATACCAGACTTCCCTGCGTATTGGTTGGAATGTGACCCTTAATTATTTTGACTGCTATCAACTGAAATATAAGAAAATGTAAATTTATGTCACTGCTACTATTAATAAAAACATACATAAAAAGTCATATATTAAATATTAAGTACCTTTTTAACTAGAAATGATTTTACCACCTACTTACTTAGTCATTGACTTTTTTTTATTTATAAATAGTTTTTTTTTTTTTTAATTCTTTATTTAAATTTTAAATGACATTTATTGATATTGGGTGACTTAAGCTCTAAAGTTATGAGTTCAATTCCTGCACAAGGTCTTAACTGTGTGGAATTCATATGTTTTTCCTGTGTCTATTTAGGTTTCCTGCAGGTGCTCTGGTTTCCTCCCCACACTCCAAATACATGCCAGTAGGTTATCTGGCTACTTACTAATATTACCACTAGTCTGCCTGTATGTGTTAGGGAATTTAGGGCTGGATCCAGACTTAAGAAGGAGTTGGAAATTAAGGTCCGAATTCACAGTCACGTGGTTTTCGTGTTACGTATGATGTTTTAAGAATTGAGCTACTACGCGTAGTAGCTCAATTCTTACAACGTGCGTAACACGAAAACTACGTAACTGTGAATTCGGAATTAAGAGAGAGAAGTTTCTCCTGGGCTAAACCATGTTGATTTCAGGGGGAGTCAAGTTAATTGTATTCTATGCATGCAGGAATATATCTTTGATTTGCTTACTGCACACACATACTGACCAGCTTTACTATTACACTGTTATTTAGACTTGGGCTGGGAAACATCACCTCTCATCTCTAATACTGTTTGGACAAAATGAAATATGACTCCCCTGCAATCAACATGGTTTAGATCAGGAGTAACTTTTCTCTCTTATGTTCAAGCTGCTTCTTAAGCCTAGATGAGCCCTTTAGACTGTAAGCTCCATTGGAGCAGGGACTGATGTGAATGGTTTCTTAAACACTCTAAAGCACTATGTAATATGATGGCACTATAAAAAAAAACCCTGGTAATAAATAGATAAATAAATTTGCTTCTGCTTGGAAATGTGTGGCACTAGTCTAGCTGGCTGGATGCAGAGACAATCAAGCATGCATAAGGTGCACTACCTTGATTCCCAAAGAGTCAAAACAACATCCTCTTCCTCAATGGCCAATTAGAGTGAAGAGGTCACTATGGTCCTGAAGTCTAAAGTATTCATACTACTATAATAGAGTCTCTCTCCATGGATATGTGACATGTTGCCAATCTAGAAAGAAACAACATTTGTAATGCTGGTCATGGCAGAAAAAAGAATGAGCTGATTTACACACTGAGGGAGACATATAAACAAGTGGAAGTGAGACAAACACAATGAGCTTTACAGGAAGCTTACCATACATGGATGTCTTTAGTCTGTTAAGCTGAGAGGTGGGGCTTATCACCCCTCTTCGATCTACCATACATGTTGCAAGTTCTTGCCCAAAAAGCAGATATATCTTTACAGGCAACAGAAATTGACTCATGTCAGCATTAAGCTCATCCACAAAGTGGTCTCAGTTGTCACACTAAACACTTCAGTTGACACAGAAATCATATTCATATACCAATGTTTTATGTTTATGTAGAAAAATACTTACTGAAGCATCTCCAGATGAATTCAATTGCCCTCCAAAATGTTCTGCCACATAGTGCACTTCACCCCTGTGTGGTACGAGGAGATTACCACAGAGTAATGCTAGTGTAATTGATAAGCTGTCTGTCTCTGTGGCAGTTGCGCATATGCATACCTTCCAAGTGCCCCCATTTGAGCGGGACAGTCCCGAACCTATACATGGTCCTATAGGGCTCCCATAGAAGCCCTGCAGTCCAGACAACGCGTGGAGAGAGGGAGCGCCAGACAGTGTGAGCGCCTCAGAGGAAGGCAGAAGACATCAAAGGTAAGTAAAAAAAAATGAATGGTCTGACATAAAGGCTGGCACTGGCAATAAGGGGGCAGATGGAGGCTGGCAATAAGGGGGCAGATGGAGGCTGGCACTGGCAATAAGGGGGCAGATGGAGGATGGCATTAAGGGGGCAGATAGAGGCTGGCATTAAGGGGCAGATGGAGGCTGGCAATAAGGGGGCAAATGGAGGCCGGCAATAGTGGGCAGATGGAGGCTGGCTCTGGCAATAGTGGGCAGATGGAGGCTGGCAGCATGGAGACTGGCAATAATAATAAGGGGTAGACATGCAGGCTGGACATATCAACAGGGGCAGACATATGGAGGCTGGACATATAATAAGGGGCAGACATGGAGGCTGGCCATAATAAGGGGCAGACATGGAGGCTGGCCATAATAATATGGGGCAGACATGGAGGCTGTAGATTATAATAAGGGGCAGACATGGAGCCTGGAGATTATAATAAGGGGCAGACATGGAGGCTGGCCATAATAATAGGGGCAGTCATGAAGCCTGGACAAATAATAAGGTCGAGACATATGGATGGCTAAATTATTAAAAGAGGCATGCACTAGACCCGCTATCTGGGCATGCCAGACACACCCACTTTCCCCAGACACGCCCACCGGGTGGTACAAGACACACACCCTCTACCAGGCCGCAAAAATTTGTCCCTCTTTCCAATTCTCAAATGTTGGGAGGTATGCATATGTATAAGTGAATCCTCCTGCCTATTGTGACATCATACTTGCCATGTTTTGAAAATGGTTATCAGAGAAATTGTGAAATCATCGACCAGGTGCTGCACCAAAGGGGTGTATCCTTTGCAACCAATAGGGTGTGTCTACCTCCAAACACGGGTGTCTCAAGTGCTACCAATGTGCATGAGAGCTACACTGTCTTCTTCACCTTTATAGAGAAGCTAAATGTAGGTGACACTGCTGTGCTTCTGATTAACAAGAGACCAAGTTATATTTTACAGTTGTTATGGGTACTATATACACTCAGGTGTGGAGGCTAACTGGGTTCTGGTGTTCTCTGGAGCCCCTGATGATGGGGACAGTCTTGGTTGCAGGGCTCTCGGCAGGTTGCGGTTCCAACTGGTATTTCTCCAGATTACAGGTATACAGGAACCAGGAGCAGGTAATAGGAGGGTCTCAGAGGAATAATTCAGAGGAGACAGCACCACCAACCACTACCAAGTATCCACAGTGGGAGAAAACCATAATGGAAGCTGCTCAATCAATTTATCAAGTAAATGTTAAACAGGTGCATGAAAGGCAGGGGGTTAACCTGCTAGCCACAGAAACAAAGGAAAAAATTGCCCCAGCACTCTGCCATAAACCAGTAACAAACTATACTGTTCTATCTGTAAAATAAAACACAGAAATGTTCGTTACGCATATTTGTACAAATATGAGAAAAGCCACCAGCCACCGTCAAGGCCTTTCTGTATATGGTGGTCCTAACTCTAACAATGAGAGTCCCAGTATTGGGTCCCATATATATGTTTATAAATTGAGAGCCAACTTACCTAGAAGACACCCCTTAAGGTCTCCAAAATGGCTGCTGTGGATCAGCTCCCCCTGTCAGCAACTGATCCCAGACATGCCCACAAACAGAATAAAACCAGAATGGAAGCTGCTCAATCAATTTATTAAGTAAATGTTAAACAGGTGCATGAAAGGCAGGGGGGTAACCTGCTAGCCACAGAAACAAAGGGAAAAAATTGCCTCAGCACACTGCCATAAACCAGTAACAAACTATACTGTTCTATCTGTAAAATAAAACACAGAAATGTTCGTTACGCATATTTGTACAAATATGAGATAAGCCACCAGCCACCGTCAAGGCCTTTCTGTATATGGTGGTCCTAACTCTAACAATGAGAGTCCCAGTACTGGGTCCCATATATATGTTTATAAATTGAGAGCCAACTTACCTAGGAGACACCCCTTAAAGTCTCCAAAATGGCTGCTGTGGATCAGCGGGAGAGTATACAGCAGACCAAATACATAACAGAAGGCCTAATACTTAAGGGTGATAGTACTAGAGGAAACCGTGACAATGCACAATACAAGAACTATACCCAAAGGGTAAGTAGATGAGGCCCAGCAGACACCGCAGCTAAGGCCTAGTGGGTACAGACAGCAGATGCTAGATGGTAATAAGCACAGCAGATACACAATGCTAATGTCAGATGGTAATAAACACAGCAGATACACAATGCTAACGCCAGGTGGTAATAAGCACAGCAGATAACAACGCTAATTCTAGATGGTAATAAGCATAGCAGATACCACGGCAACACTGAAACAGGAACCGAGAGGTAAGGCAGAAACAGACACAAGTAGCAGGACTCGAGAAGAAGATACACAGCATAACCTGGACAATATAACCCGCACTGAAGTCAGCGTGCTCTGAGAATATAAACAGCAGATAGCCAATCACTGAGTCAGAGGCAGAGACCGGTGCTGAAACAGGATTGGACCTCACACTACAGGAAAGGAGCAGAAGGCAACTCCCCTAATGATTTTGCGCCAAGCAGCAAGACAGATTCCAGCGTCCTGGCTGCTAAGCAACCAGGACCGCAGCCAATAACAGAGAAGCATTCAATAAATAGGCAACAACCGGGGCGGCAGTGATCAAACCTTGCGACGCGCGCAGCGTTTCATAACAACAGTTCTGTCTCCATTAGTTATCATATTTGACATATTTCTAAGTCTTGTTACAGTTAGTCTTTTAGACCTTATTGCAGGGAACTAGGACAAACCAGGGGATGGAGCATACAATTAATGAAATTTAATAAGCATCAGAAACATTACCTAAATCTTCAAGGTGTCGGGGAGATCGCCCATTCAGGAATTATCCCTTACATTCAGCAAGAATGTGTTACATTTACCCAGATCTATTACATGCTAAACATACATTTATTCTTTACAATCAATTGATAATTTCCTTATGATATATGAAAGCTGTAGATAAATGCTTGGGAAACAAGCATGACTACAACATGAATTAGGTCTTTTGCAATCTTAACCTTGACCTTTACAGATTGTTCAGGTTTCCTTTGACACATTTTAGTTGACATACACAATATCTAGATGTAAGCAATTTTTGAATCTATAAATCACCAAATGGAGTGTTCTGTCAGTTACAATAGACAATGGAAGGGAAGTCAGTGGATTGACAAGAATTACCTGAAACCATTTCTCTATGGGATAGCCTGTTTTTCTTCATTTGGACACATTAGTAATTCACCCACTACAATAAACACAATCGCAAGGGCGAAAAGGTGTAGCACTAAAATGTACTGAAGAATGTGTTACCACCAAGAATGCCAGGTGTAAATCAAGGAGAGATTTCTCTTGGTAGACTAGCATGTCTCAGCAAGATTTTGTACCTTATTTGTGCTTATTCAAATGATTCATCAATCAATTTCAGTTAAGAAAAGTATTTTTGATTCATGACAAATGTTATGTTAAATGCTCATCTGTTGTTCTCTGATCACACAGATAATACCGATATGATGATAACATTCTGAAGACTGCATTCCGAGTATTCATTGTTTCTTTAAATACAGGATATCACATATTTTACAACATACCTCTTAATTGTCCCATTTAACTTAGCAAACTTATACACATTATTAGAGAACATTGTTTAAGGAATTTCAGTTAATAATGTCTATTGATACTCTTGCATTTGATAATCTGCATGAGTGGTACATGTATTGTAGTCATTTGACACATGTACTATGGTCAGACAACTCACTTCTGTATCATACAAACGCAACACAGTTAAACAGAGAGGGAGAATGAGGCAAAAATGCAGTGTATTTTCCATATGTAATCTGTCACCTTCATCTAAAGCTTTTCCAATCCTCTTCAGATACAGCTCTAGACCAGAATGTTTACACAATCCTACAGAAGACCAAGGTCGCAGATGCAACAACCAATACTTTCATACATGTTTGTCCAATTTTACAGCAGACCTCAGACCTGCATCAGCTGAAACGATCTGCTCAAATGATCATCTCACCAACAACACTCTTCCAAAAGTGAGGCAATGCTGGGGTTCATATATTCAATCACTTCCGCCACTCACCAAACAATCTCTCCATGTTTTTATACATCTTCCTGGTATTCCTACCACCAACAGGGGACTTAATGCAATTGCGCAAATCCCCTGTCTGGCAACATTTACGCATGTGCGCCAGATGTTCCCTGTGCATAAGTACTAACGTACGTAACGAGGTTGCGTACGGTAGTACTTACGATGAAGGGGCAGACCCTTCACTTACGATGGCCGTATCCTCGCCATATAGCCGGGGATAGCCATGTAAATGAGGGGTCGGGGTGGGGGAAGCCCTGTTATGACCTATTCGTAGAAGTTAAGGTACGAATCTGGACATGTCCCCTGCGTACCTACGGACCCTTGCACCCACGTAAAACGTGCTGGGGTCAGGATATCCCCCCTCGTATGGACATGAATGGATCGCTGAAATGGCAGACAGGTAACAGGCAATGCTGTTTGTTGTTTTAGGGAGGGGGGTTAATTATAAAAATAAAATAAGGCTTAAAATGGTAAATTTCTGACTTATTATTTTATGATGATCTATCTGTCTATGGACTATTGTTAATATTCTAACATTGTAAAGTGCTTGGCCATTTCTTTTTCCATTATACTGTTGTACCAATATTCTGATTAAACATAATAATGAGGAGAGCTACATGATGTATTAACATAAACTAAAAAGAAAAACAGAATCATTGCTATTTGTTGTCCTTTGGGGTTTTGTGTATAGTTGCCCTTTTGCCATGCTTTCGCTGCCTGCCAAACCTTGCACTCACTTTACACACCTTGTGAAAGAGGTTATCTGTGCTACTTATATGATGACTGTCACTAAACGCGGTACTTACAAAAGCAAACGCTGCCCTTTTGCTGGGTTTTTTGGTCATGCTGGCTCTGGTTCTCCATCATGGCCTCTGTGCAATAACATCCCCGGAGTTTCCCCAGTGCAATACCAGCATCAGTACTATTCATGGACATGGCCATATTGGGTGCACTCAACGGACCAATCGCATGGAGTCTCTGTCACGTGCCCTGATCTACAAATGGATGCTGAGTGTCCCCCCCTTTAAATCCTTGGCAACAGTGCAACAGGAACCTGTGTAATAGTTCTTGGTTCCTATGTGTTTCTCTTTCTTAAAATCCAGTCTTCTTTTTTCAGCGTTGCTGTTCCAGTTCCACTGGTGCCTTTTAGCAGTTATAAGCTATAGATATTCTCATCACAGCTCATCAGTTTCCAGCTACATCATTGAAGCTCAGATCGCTATAGCGCTTATATCATCATCACAGCTCAGTAAGCCTCTAGTACCATCATTAGAGACCCTCCAACATGACCCATTCCATTAGGTACAATTTAATCCACTCCTGAGCTTCCAACTGTCACTCACCTTGTTTAAATTAATTAACTGATATTTAAATTGATATTGAAATTGAGGAGCAGAAAATTTTGTACCTAATGGAATGGGTCATGTTGGAGGGTATGTCATCGCAGCTCAGTCTGCATATCTGCATCCTCATCAATACTCAGTCAGCCCCAAGTATCATCATCACAGCTAAATCTGCCGTCTACACCCTAATCTCTGTTCAGTCAGCCTCAAATACCATCATCCCAGCTTAATCTGCTATCTGCGTCCTCATTGTTGCTCATATAGCCTCAATAACTCATCACAACCCAACCTGCCACCTGCATCTTTATCAGCCTGAACATCTTCATTGCAACTCAGTCAGCTCTCAGTATCATCATTGCTGCTCATCAACCCCTGTATTGCTTAGCCTGCCCTTAGTGTTATCTCCATTGTTTTGCAGACTCTGCAGTTAACCCTGGACGGGACCGCTATCCCAGTGTCTGGATCTATACTGTGCTACACTGCAGTTCTGACTTCTGGACTAGGACTCTAGCACACCTTAACATTGCCACCTAGGAGTACCTCCTTGTGTGTTGCAACCGCCAATGAAATCCCTGGCCTCCAGTATAAACATACCAGCAAACTAGAAACCCAGAATCCAGACCCTGTGACAATGACATTGAAGCTTTACAATTAAATGATGTGAAAAAAAAATCAAAATCAATTCAAAAAACTCAACATGCTTTAATAAACACTGATGGTAGCCTATATACCCTACAAAGCTGACATTTATGTGGCATTTACAGCTTATTTAAATCTGCTCTTATCCAGGGAACACCCTCAAAGGCGATGCTACATGATAGAAGAATAGTGAGAAGAACTTGTCAAACGCATACTTGTATACTCATGTACATGGATGTATAATGGTTTATGTAATGGACATGTGGTTATGGCTAGGGGTTTTGTAAAGAGGTCTGGGTGAAGTAAATTTGGATGGCAGTCATTAGTGACATATGGATTCTGAAATAATAGTTTTGTTCTGAAACACAAAAAATACATTTATAAAAGATCCAGACAATTAGCAGAATGTAAAATATTTTATAAAGTGGCATGTGAGGACATTTAAATATTATTTAGTAAAGCAGTAGTAATTTATTATATATATTAATTATATCACAGAATAGATTATTCTATTTTACTGAAAATAATGGTGTAATAAAATAGAGATGAGATATGTATATGCTTAGTTATAGATGTGGAATACTCAATGGCCAAGATTTCCATCCATAAATAAATAAATACCAGCTTGACTACAGCTAATGACCACAGCCGAATGCAACTTAAATTACTAGGTGGTAACTCACAAAAAATAAGGCTAACAACCACTTTAGATCATTGCGTGACAGTATCAGTTTCCTTCCCTTTTTTTAAATTGTATCATGTGCTGAGCTTGCAAAATCAGTAATATTTTATGATTTTGTGATGTTGGACAAATTACCAAAAATGCCCAATCCTTAAAAATGAACCTCTATATCAAGCCATGAAAATTAATATGAGTGATAGCACAATCATAACAGCACCAACAGAATTTTTATCACACTGAAACTCAATCTGATAGATTGCATTTTATTAAAGAACATACATAAAGAGACAGCACATTAGATAACTGACATCCCAGGACTATATATTATAAAGCTTTTTGCTGACATTATCTTATGTGGTATAGACTACTGTATGGATCACTTCTAAACCCTACTAATCAGTAGAAACACATTTTACAAAAAAATCCCCTCCAGGTGTAAGTGTACAACACAGAATGTTACTGTCAAACCTTATTGATATAATTAGAGCAAAAGCCACAATTGGTAAAAATATAGTTCCTGATATGTGACTACATGCACCTCTAGGATACTTAGGGATTTTCCACTTAATCATGGTCCATTTAGAAGCAGGCATTTTAATGAATGTTTAAACCTTCTTGTTCTCTCATATTGCCAAAAATGACGCCTTATGATCACTTTTAATGGATCATCCAGCATTTAGACAACACTGCTGCAAGGCTGAGCTGTTTTTGATTTAACCTTTCACCCCAAGATATGTAGCTGCCTTTTCCCAGCTCCCAAGTAACATAACTTATTTATTTGTACAAGAACAACCTGGTACTGAACAAAGATGTAGAAAGAGAGTTTATACAGGTATCTATTTCCATATTTCTAGTTTTATGTTTTAAATTATTTGTATTTTAGAATTAGATTAGTTCCCAGCAACCTGATTCTACCATTGAAAATTTGAATTTTATAGAAAGGGCCACCATCAGGGAGGGGGTACTGCTGGGACTTGAGTCCCAGCCCTGAAGAGAGAGGGAGGCCTGCCGATAATGAAAAAAATAAAAAGGGGACTACCTGACTGGGCTCCCTTTTCCAAATCAGCATTGGTTACTTCCTACTCCAGGGGTTACACTCAATGGGCCGGATCCAGAACTACATCCGTCTTCCATAGACGGACGTAGTTCAATAAACAGTAGCTACTGCGCATGCGTAATAGCTATTGTACGTAATCTGCGTATCGTTTCGATACGTAGATTGCGTATATGCGCTCTTTCACTCCATTGTTGTATACTGACGATAATTCAGCTCTTCAGCAGCAAGTATCGGCAGTAGAAAACAAAATCTTTGTCACCAGTCTTGCTGCTGGAGAGCTGTAGCAGGCTGCACATCAGCAGGCCAATGAGCAGGGAGTAATTTTTTTTAAAAAGGCCTTCCCAGCTCATCGGACTACTGTGAATCACTCTTGCAAGTGTGCGGCATTCCGCCTCTATGTGAGATCACGGCATGTGACTTCACATAGGGGTTGGGGATGCAGGCCCCACAATATCTGGCAGCCCTGATTATAGATCAAATTAGATCCACACTCCAAGGGTAAAAGGCCACTCCCCTTGCTTGTAAACAGATACGATCCATGGACCCTGCCTTAAAACTTCAACACCATCCTCAGTTAAACTGGGAATGGCACAGAAGTCTGGATAGTTTAGAATGCACTTAGCATGCGCACGCCGCATATCACTCCTCCCACATAGCCAAATCACTTTCTCCTCCCCACCCCTTCTCACCATCAGAAATGATCCCTTGATTGGAGCTATCTGACCCTTATTGTGTGAGATCGCATCTGCACAAAGGAAGAGACACCATGGCTTTCTCCACCATTCCTGAACTTTCCCTCTGTTCCCAATGATTATTATTATTATTAACGTTTATTTATAAGGCGCCACACGGTATCCGCAGCGCCGTACATAAGCAATAGTAAAACAACAGTTGAATATACAATACAATAATTAATTAACAGAGTAATATGAAGGAATACAATACATGTATAAAGCAAAAATTACATAAATAACAAAAATAAGGAGAGAGAAAGACAGTGTAGAGCAAAAGGTAGTAAGAGATGATGACAGGGCAAAGGGATGATGATGGGAAGGAGAACTCATAAAAGCTAACATGCTGAGTGAGAGGGTGAATAAACAGGAGACACAGTGGGGAAGATGGGGAGGGCAAGTAAGCTTAGGTGGAGGAAGGGTAGGCTAGCCTGAAGAAGCGGGTTTTAAGGGAGCGTTTGAAGGATTGGAGAGTGCTGGATTGCCTGATGGGACGTGGTAGGTTGTTCCAGTGGAGAGGGGCGGCCCGGGAGAAGTCTTGGATGCGGGAGTGAGAAGTAGTTATCAGGTTAAGAGTTGAGGCGACGGTCACCAGCGGAGCGCAGTGGACGGGAGGGAGCGTGGATGGAGA
>WWET01002381.1:197336-210346 GCA_011038615.1 Limnodynastes dumerilii
ATCTGATGAGGTCACCCAGAGAGGAGGTGTAGAGTGAGAACAGAAGGGGACCTAAGGACTGAGCCCTGGGGGACACCAACGGGAAGAGGAGTAGTAGGGGAGGAGGAGCTAGGGGTTGCGACAGAGAAGGAGCGGTCCGAGAGATAGGAGGAGAACCAGGAGAGGACAGTGCCAGAGAGGCCGAGGGAGCGAAGATTGTAGAGCAGGAGAGGGTGATCAACGGTATCAAAGGCAGCAGATAGATCCAGGAGGATGAGCAGTGAGAAGTGGCCCTTAGATTTGGTGGAAAGGAGATGATTAGTGACCTTAGTCAGAGCAGTTTCGGTGGAGTGCAGAGGGCGGAAACCAGATTGGAGAGGGTCCAGGATGGAGTGGTCAGCAAGGTAGACAATTAGACGCTTGTAAACAAGCCGTTCAAGCAGCTTGGAGGCGAAGGGCAGAAGAGAGATAGGTCGGTAGTTGGAAGGTGAAGTGGGATCAAGGGTAGGGTTTTTAAGGATAGGGGGGACAAGAGCGTGTTTAAAGAGGGAGGGGAAGATGCCAGAGGAGAGGGATAAGTTGAATAGGTGAGCAAGATGAGAGCAGGTGGAGAGAGAGAGAGACCGGAGAAGATTAGAGGGGATGGGATCAAGTGGACATGTTGACGGAGGGGATGACAAAAGTAGTGAGCGGATTTCTTCGGGTGAGGTAGGGATGAAGGTAGACAATGGTGGGTGATTAGGGAGTAGAAGAGAGGGTGGAGATTGAGATGCAGCAGCGGTGATGGTAGAGGAGATGGAGCTCCTAATGGAGTCAATCTTGGAAGTAAAGAAGGTGGCAAAGTCATTGGCAGAAATGGAGAGAGGGAGAGGGGGAGGAGGGGGGGAGAGAAGAGAGTTGAAGGTGGCAAAGAGGCGGCGGGGGTTAGACGATTGGGAGAGGATGAGGGACTTAAAGAAGGATTGCTTGGCGAGTGCGAGGGCAGAGCTAAAAGAGGAGAGTATGAACTTGAAGTGGAGAAAGTCTGCAAGGGAACGGGACTTTCTCCAGAGGCGCTCCGCGGAACGGGAGCATTTCTTTAAGAACCGAGTTATAGGGGAGTGCCAGGGTTGAGGATTGTTGCGGCGAAGGGAGACTGAGGCGGGAGGGCAGGTAGCATCCAGGGCAGAGGAGAGGGCATTATTGTAGAGAGAGGTAGAGAGAGAGAGGTAGAGAGAGTAAATGATATTTACATTACTCCTAAAAACACAATGAAAATGTCAATTTGGCATTAGCGAACACTCATCCTTTAATGTTTTTTTGAAGATGATGATATTGGACCGGATTTTCAGTACCAAATTTTTCTTCTTATAGAGGTTGAGAGGGAGCCATTAGGTAGTGATGGGGTAAAAGGTAGCAGAGGGGGACAAGAGGGTACAGAGTTAGGGGGAAGTGGTGGTTGGGGGGATAACCCTAGGATGGAGGGCTCTGCTCACATGAGCTAACACACTAAGGGCCGTATTCAGACTTCCGTTTTGAAACGCGACCGCAAATATACGCACGCACGTAGCAAGGAACACCCACCAAAACCCCAGTCACTCCCCTTGCTAATCCGTGCTCACATAGACTTACATCACCATAGACCACCTCTATCTTTCCGTGTGCCGTCCCGTGCGTCTGTGTCCTCCGTACGTGCATAATTGCGCCCACTTTCCTTCATTTAAATGCATCGCTCCGCCCATTTTCACTTAAAATCTCCCGCGCGTATATTTGCGTTGCACATACGTGCCTATCATACGTCCATCCGTAAAGCACGTCCGTGCGAATAGTCTACGCCAACAACGTCCAAAAGTTACTACGCATGCGCAGTTGAAACGTATCTAAAAATACGCACGGGAGTCACCGTGAAAACGGAAGTCTGAATACGGTCCTAAGCGGGTAGGATGAGCTAACAGAAGACATAAGGAGGAGGAAGGAAATTGGCTGCTGGTGTGAGTGGAGGAGAGAGGGAAGGAAGGAGGAATGTAGGATGCAGTGGGGATGTTAAGTAGAGAAGGGTAGGCTAGCCGGAACATGTGCATTTTGAGTGAGCGTTTGAAGACCTGCAACGTGGGGGAGAGCCTGACTGAGGAAGGTAAGTAATTCCAGTGCTGAGGTGCAGCATGGGAGAAGTTGCATTTGGATTTCCAAATGCACAATGAATACAGTTCCACCACACGCCCCCTGCTATATCCATGGATCCATGCTTCTGACTCCAGTACCCTAGCTTATAATATCTGAGCTGCACACATTATGATTGCAGCAGATCTATACTATATATTGTAATACTATGTAATACTATGTCCTGTCCACTTCAAGAGAACAAACTGATCCCATTGTTGCAAGTGTCATTTGTAGTCTGGATCCAGTAGACTGCAATCTGATCGTGTCACACAGATGCCTGCTCATGCACAGAACATTGAATCTGATTTTTACCACATTAAAATATGAAAAAATAAAAAACATTTTAGGAAGTCTGGATCTATCCAGTATTATCGTCCTTTGCTATTACCCCAGAATATAACATCTCATTATCTCGGATTACAATAGTTCTCAGATTTACACAGAAATTATGACACTGGCCACTGAAATATATAACTGACTCTTTGTTACTTCCAGTACAATAAAGAGGCTACTTATTTATGAAAGCTGACCAAGCAAATAGACATCCAAAACATGCCGTTTCTAGTTTGCGGTTCCTATTGAGTTAAATAAATATCTATACAGAGACCTCATTTGGTGTTATTGTTTATATGGCAGATGGGGAAGGAGGATTAACCTGGATATCCAGTGAGCCGTACACCAAGTACATTTTTTTCCCTCACATATGAGGTCAGCAGAGTAAGGTGACTGGGATATAAATAGAAAATCATTTTAACAATGTATGCCTCTATCACATATTTACACTGCAATTAGTGACAATAGTCCGACTATTTTATATACATCATAATGTATATGAATTCATTTTAAGTAATTAGTTTAAAAAAAACAGGAAAAATACAGGCATTAAATATAAATAAATAAGAATCCCATAATTGCTGGAGGCCACTCATCAAACAGTAGCACAGCATGACTCTGCATAGAAGCATTCTGGAAATGGGCACTCAACAACCAACACAATTTAAAGAAAAACAAAGGTTCACTTTACTAGACAAAAATATTTCCTTGTCTGTCACCTAAACCAAAATGACAAACCTAAATAAAATCGCTTTGGTTGGGCCTAAGAAAAGAAAAGTAATTGTAGGAGGCCAATGGAATAAAAGCTTGTGTTCACATCTGAATGACATTAACAGTTTATTATTTATTTATCAAAGAGCACAGCAGACATCACAAGCAAAGGGCAAATTGACCACAGAATCAGCTAAACACATTCAGTAAATTTTATTTGTGGTTAGACGTTACAAAATGTTGGCTTTTGAAAAGCAACATAATGTGCAATAATTCCCATTTTAACTATACATATGGTTAACATATCAATTTTAATTATATTCTCATTTCGTCACACATTTGTTTATATTTCTTCATTGCAGTTTATAGCACATAAAAACACCTTATTCAATTTCTTGTTCCTTGTGCGCATATTATAATTCACAACGAAATTGTAAAATGCTCAACACACTAAAAAATAAATTTAATATTATTTAATAATACTGGGTGTAATCAACAATACTATTGCACAATCGTAATCTAAAGAAAACATGCAGTCCTCAGTGTTGCAATAACCACTTGTTCAAGATGATTCTTGAATAGTTACTAAGGTAAATGTCTTATTATAATTGAAGTTATGATGCAATGCTACTCAGGCTGCAATAGGGCCATTAATTGTATCTCACCGTTCTTAAATGATACTAAAATACAGGTGCACTAATATCAGTTACCATACTGAAAGGGTTAATACTTGATACTATTTAGCACATGCTAAGGAGATCTCAACACTCCACATATTATTTACGTGGACAAACAGCTTCTAGTGGATGTTTAATAACGGCTCCCAATTCCTTATCTCTGTGGCTCCTTAGCAGGTAGATACTGTGATGAACATGTTCTACTTCGGGTGCTCCGCTGCACTAGTGGGGGCCGTCTAAAGGCTAATTTTTGGGTGATTATCCCTACCGCATGCAGATGGATAGGTGTGCTGTTCAAGTGTTCCTCTTTTCTAGGTGGATTCGTACAACAGTTCTGTTGCTGCTTGTATAGTTTAAAGTGCAGTGTGCATCCGTTATTTTACATGCGATTCCAATAAAAGTGCTTTTAGAAAATTGTCTCTGGTACTGTTAAACTGACGCGTTTCATCAGTTACATTGATTTCATTAGAGGATATCTAAGGACCATGCCCATACTGCTTATATAGTGGTGCCAACCAAGCACAGTAAGAGTTAATTAATTCAAATCTGTTTCTTAAAAGTATACGGGGAACGGGATATTATATCAGATCAAGGAAAGGTAAGCTCGCAATTATTACCTAATTATATACATAAATGTTAATACATATATGCATATATATTAGGAGATGTTCACACGATAAGATAGAGGAATAAATCAAACTCTTTACATATAATAATTACCATAGCAGGTAAATATGTGTAAATTTAACCAGAATTTTCTATTAAATGATTATTTATCTATAAAATATAAAGTACCCAAACCCATCAGTACAGCACCTGTCCCTGTGAGGTCCCTGAGAGCCTCTAGCCAGCAATAAAGTCCACACAGTCACCGGCTGATGCTGCAGAGTCCTATCCGGGTCAATGTCTTGAGGGTCCAGGCCGTTCGGCCAATAATCTCCACCTTACTTGGAGGGGCGCTGAGTCTCAGGCTCCCTGCTTTTGGTAGGTTTCCCAAATGCCACAGCGCCAGCGAGCTGGTAAAGTCTGTGGCAAGTCCTTGTGGCATTCCTTAGGTCTCTCCATACAGGCAGAGATCTCCCCTCAACCCCCTCAGTCCAGATTAATCCCGTTTCCCCACCATGTCCCTGAGGGTTTCCAACTGCTAGAGCTTCCTGTAGAGATGAGGGGGGGACAGGTGGATATGCAGCCCCCTCGCCTGCTTCCTGTAGAGAGAGGGGGGAAACAGGTGGAGGTGCAGCCACCTCACCTGCATCCTGTCGCTGGACACTGGCACAGTCTGACACAAATCACAATATACACTGAACATGCTATAAGCTATAAACTACACATTTATGTCTGCAGGGTAGACCAGGGATTAAAAGTACCATGTCCTTATGTGAAACAAGGTGCAGGGTAACTGTAGTCTTCTGTGTCCCCCTTGTTTCATCACAGCTTCAGGTAAGCAGTTTCTGAGTTTGGTAAGAACCATTATGGGGGAGGGCTGTAGAAAAAAAATCCTATATCAATCATCAATTATTGTGCAGTGTAAAGAAATTTGTTGGAAATCGGACAAAACAGTTGATAATCGGATCATTCTCAGTCATAACCAATATGGCCTATGCAGTAACAATCCTATAAGATTATTATTATAATTGAAAAAGTAAGAAGCATTATGTTGGAACCCACGGACGTTTTGTAGTATGTAACCAGCTTTAGATGAGCTTCCCTCACAAATGAGCTCTAGTACAGTTATATTTATGCTCCGAAATTACGTTTTGTCAATGCTAGTCCAAGGCTTCTTTCGAGACCATACATTTTTTTATTAATTTATGACTTTTCTAACCTGTCTTGTGAGATAACACCTCCAACCATATAAACATCATTAGTTTCATTTTCCTTAAATACTAAAAACGTTAGTTGGTTGCTTGCTATGGGCAACGTCTCCATTTTTCCTTTTGAGAAGTTTAGTAAATCTAAACCTAAGTCTGTCGACACATTTTAAGTTAGCCTCTACCTGCTGTTCAACATGGTTTTGATGAGGTTCAGGTTTGCTACTATTTAGCAATGTAGGACCAGATTCTGTGTATTTATGCAACACCCATGACACTCCCCTCAACCAGACGGGTTATCGGTGACTTCCGCCTCCATAGGGCACCCTTAAGTCTCCGTGTGTACTTACACGCGCATATGTTACTTACGTACGTGCGTATTTATCTAACCGCGCCCTCAAATGCCCATTTAAATGATTACCCCTGCCCACTTTCAGGTAACTTCTACCATCCAGATATAAACATGCCCCTCCATACGTATGTCCCTAAGTGCAATTCACAAGTCCATGTCGAAAGTACTTGCGTAAATACTACGTAATGTACGTGGAAAAAGTTACTACACGTGCGTAGGTCATCCGCTCCTAAAAATATGCGTGCAATCTGGCGCAAAAACGTATCTATGAATACGGTCCGCAATTGGTAAACCTATTGATGGAACTGGAAGGAATAGTTTTGGAATAAAATGTTGTTTTTTATTTTAGATTGTTGTTTTCAGTAATTACATGATACAAACACTGCATACAGGGCACACTCAGAGTTTATAGCAAAACAATCACAGGTCCCTAGGTACCATAGCTAGACGTCTGGGATTTGATATAGTGGCAAAGTAGAATTCACCATACTGAAATTCCCAGTATTACTAATGCAATAATGTGTAAATTAAAACAGACTGATGCAACATTTCAACTATGTTTTAGTAACACTTTAGGTATCAATCAGACATATGTTTTTTTTATTTTTATTTACATGAATTTATTGTCAGAGTTACAGTTTAAAAACAGTAAATGACAATAAAGTAGATATAATACTCCGTAAAAAAAATATTAATAGTCAATAAAGTCTTTTTAAGTAATAACAAAGAAAAATAGGGATCCTTAAGAACTAATTTGTTCTATAAAACAATAGTAATGTGTTTCTGCAGCTCCTAAGGGGGTTTCCTTAATCACCCTCATATAAAATGACAAATACATTACAATATACTGTATCACACATAAAAATAATAGAACGCAAAATGATTATGTATCATTTATTTATATATCATTAGCATATTAGATTGCTCCATGCATTATGGCAACTGTCACAATTCTAACAATAATACATCCGACACCATGATTTTCAGTGAAACATTGCTGAAAGACCTTTAAACCCTAAAAATGTTATGTTGGCAGGGGTTTCCATGCTGATAGCTATAATTTTGGCATAGTACCCCTTCATAACACAGATATTACATTTTCAATTCTTTACCTTTTCATCACCTTTCCTCCCTGAGCCATTCTCTCTGTCTTAGTTAATTATTCAAACAAATTCATTACAATATTCTATCTGGCAGGTGTCAAGCTAATAATGCTCTAAGATAAAAGAATGCCAATCAGTTAACCTTGTCAGAATTTTAGTATTGGCAAATTAACTGTTGACTCTTTGAAGATCTCTGTTACACACTACACCCCAGTGGTCTGCTTCCAAGGATGCAAATGGTGTATCCACTAAAGGGCCTGGGGGAGAAGAGGTCTGTGGCAGCCAGTCACTCTGTACCCATTGGCAGTGGCTGCCTGCTTAAACAGTGCTCAGTATTCAGTCTATGAGTGCTGAGTGTCATCTATAAACCATTTTCCAGCAGCTGACAGATTCAGTCGCACACCCATGGGGGGTTTCTGATTGCCCAGAAACCCCCCCCCCATATTGTTTTTATGTTTTAATTTTTTTTTTTAAAATGGCCAAAAAAGAGTTTATGTTTTAAATTTTTTTTTTTTAAATGGCCAAAAAAGAGAACATTTGAAAAAGAGGCGTGGCTTCGTGGCCATGTGGGGCTGACTGGCATAGAGGAAGAAGGTAATGACAGTTCTGCAATACGGAAGCATGTGGGGGATGGTGAATGGCCACAACAAATTCAACTGTGCTTATGCACTAACACAAGCTCTGGTCCATTATGTAATGTGCTCTACTATTGCTTTTAGATCTATACCTTCAAAATAAAACTACTTCAGTAGTTTAGTAGTACTTTAGTAGTTTAATTTTAATGTGTGAAAGAAGTCACTTATAAAAAAAATAAAAAACAGGACTTGTTACAGCCAATAACCAATTCTTTAAGGTAGAATTTTTATTTTCAAATCTACATTATAAACTTCCTGCTTTCGCAGAGAACATTAATGGACGTCTTAGACAGATATCACGACCGTATTATCAGTATTGTCATTTTACATATATTTTACTTTTAACAGTGGCATCATATTATGTAGCTCATTACAATTTTAAACAGTCCTTCAATCTCTGCCGCATTACAGTCTAATTCTCTAACATACACACACACTCGCAAGCTAGTGGTCATTTTTGCCCCATGCGACATGACAGTGGGGTCGGGGTGGGAGCAGAGCTTGGATGGGGATGGGGCTTATTTGTCCTGTTTCCTTTCTCCAAAATGTTGGGAGGTGTACTAATATATCTCACATGTATTACACGAACTGGAAACCCCTCTTTCAAAATCCTGCATTTTCCACTGAGCTTAGTGCTAGTGCTGTCCCTTGCTGATGAAGGAGGGGGGAAGGGAAGGGCCTGGCCAGCACTGAACAGCAATTAAGCAATTAAGGCAGCACAGTGGCTCAGTTGAGCAACAAAATTACACAACACTATCTTTTTAAATCTACATTATAAATAGCGCAACATGGATTTGCCAAATAACAAAATTATACCCATAAATTAGATATATTCCAGTACATGAGGCCTAATCTATCTATATAAAAGCCATTTTGCTCCTCACCGTTATATGCATGCGCAGTAGCGTCCACACGTTGTAACGCTACCGCACATGCCCAACAGTGAGGCGCAGAATAAACTTAAAAAAAAAACACAGAAATTCCCACATACTTTACTCCCTCCCCTCCCCCTCCGAGTCCCCGTTTACTCACCTTTAGCGGCGGCAGGAAGCTCCCTGTATCGGGACCTGCTGTCGCCCTCTCCACCTGTCTGTATTCAGGAAGTTCCTGCCACATCCATCTTAAATGTGGAAGGAATTTCCTTAAATGTGGCAGTAACTTAAGTTATCCCCACCTCTATAGTTTCTGCTCTGTATACTGTCCCCCTCTAAATACTCCTCTCCAGTCCCCCCCCCCCACCCCCCACCCCCTCCTACATTATGGTGCAATAGGACTTGACACAATTCTCCTATAAAGCTCCCTTTACCCAAAGCCTTTAGTTGTGACCTACGGGTGTCTTCATGTATTATATGTTAACAATATTAAACATTGTTGAAATTGAAGTGAACATTTCCCACTTGTGTCTTTGTAGCATTGACCCACCAACCTAGTGTTTGAAATCCCTTTCGGTTTTTAACCTCTTGTAACCGTTTGGAGAGTATGGACTCCTTATCTGCTCTTACAGAGCATACCATTGTGTGATTATGCCATACTGCTTCCCAATAACCTAATCGCATATGACTTGTAAAATATATACACATCAGAGATTTGTCTGTGGAATATTGTCTAAGTTTAAGACTAGGGGATCCGGAAACATTAAACTTTTCTGCTAATGGCCTCTCACCTCACAATTGAAGAACCTCAGAGTTGTTCAGAGGGACTGAAATTAAACCTAGATCTTGCCTCTGAGGTACATGGGAGCATACCCAACATTCACTTTGGTTCAAGATCTTCCCCACCAAAGCTATTGGTCTAAAGGGCGCCTGTCAAACTTTGGGTTGTATTTAGTTTGACACAATTGTACACAACTTTCTTCCATCACAGGGGCGCAAGTCTTACAAATGCAATATTCCTCAGACAATTATCCCTTACATTGATCTTTCTCCTCAGAGTTAGAGCGCTTTTCATACTCGGAACCTATAATGTTGGGCATAGCCCATGATTCCATACTACCGTCCGATTGATACCCATCCTCCTCTGTGATACCAGACCCGATCTCCTTTACCCTTTTACCATTTCCAGAACTGAATGCACTGAAAAGGAACAAAAATGTTAATAAAGAAAACGTGGACTCCATCTTTGGTAGGATAACAGCAATTTCTCTGTCTCTATTAATCCGTCTCGACTTCATCTTCCTGGAACAGGCGCTCAAGATTAGGGGCAATCGTCACAACTCCCTCCTTGTCTTGGACTTCCTTAGGATTGCTCTTTTGCAGTGGGATGAATGGACCCAAGTATTCCTTTCTGCGACCTTTATGGAGGTGATGCTAGTCAGTAGCACTTGGTACAGTCCTTCCCACCTGTCAATCAGACAACCAGAATGTAAGAAATTTCTAATCATTACAAACTCACCAGGTTCAATATCATGACAATTATTCTGTGCATGTCTGGCGCTATCAACTTAATACATTTCTGCGGTTTCTTTAGCTGCTTGCTCATCTGTATGAGATAATGGACAGTCACATCATTATTGCACTTCAACTCTTCCTGGGGGTCTACTATTATATGGGGTTGACATCCAAACAAAATCTCGTATGGTGACAAGTTAAGTGGAGATCTAGGAGTGGTCCTGATGCTATGAAGGACTATGGGTAATGCCTCGGGCCAAGCTAACCCAGTCTCTGCAGTTACTTTACTAAGCTTGTTTTTAATAGTGTCATTGAACCTCTCTACCTTCCCACTGGCTTGCGGGTGATATGGGGTATGCAACTTGCTAGAAATTCCCATAAGCTGGCACATTCTCTTAAATACCTCCCCAGTAAAGTGGGTACCTTGGTCACTTTCAATCACCTTTGGTATACCAAACCTACAAACAAACTCTTGGACTAGCTTCTTTGCAGTGAAAGCAGCGGTGTTAGATGCAGCTGGATAAGCTTCTACCAAATGTGAAAACATATCTACGCATACTAAAACGTACTTTAAGTTTCTACATGGTGGTAATTGTATAAAATCAATTTGTATTACCTGGAATGGACCCTCTGTTGGCGGAATATGAGATGGTTCTACAGGAATAGACTTACCAACAGTTTTCTTTAGGCATATAAGACATGACTTAACCTTCTTATCTGCCATTCCAGAAAATCCGGGTGCACACCAGTACGATCTTACCAACCTGCTCATACCTCCCCTCCCTAAGTGGGTCAGACCATGTGCTGCTTCAGTTAGGGCAGGGAGATACACCCTGGGAGCCACTGGCTTTCCTTGCCCATCCTTCCAAAGCCCTGTGGGCTCCTGTTCACATCCTTTTGCTTTACAGACGGCCTTTTCCTGTGGGGAACACAAATTCTGCATTTCTATTAATCTTTTAATGGATAATTATTCAAACACCATCAATTAATCAAAATTTTCCAATGATACAAATGCAGCCACTCTCTTTGCAGCCTCATCAGCCCTTTGGTCACCTAGTGATACCATGTCAGTCTCGTATGTGTGTGCTTTGCATTTGATAACTGCAACCTGTGTTGGCAGTTGTATGGCTTCTAACAGTCCTTTTATGTGCCTGGAGTGTTCTACAAGTGTCCCAGCTAATGTCATAAAGTTTCTATGTCTCCACAGGGCTCCAAAATCGTGTACTATGCCAAAAGTATACCTTTAATCCGTATAGATATTGGCAATTTTTCCTTCTGCCAATTCACATGCCCTTCTCAAAGCTACAAGTTCTGCTACCTGTGCTGAGTGAGGTGGTCCTAAGGGTTCAGCTTCTACTATACCTTAGTTGTCTACTACAGAATAACCAGTACACAATTCACCTGTGTCAGTCTGTCTATGACAACTACCGTCTGTGTAAAAGATCACATATGCATCATCTATTGGGGTGTCACGTATGTTAGGTCTTGCAGTGAAGGTTTGATTTAGATAATCCATACAGTCATGAGTGTCTGTTTGTCCGCTAAATTCAGTCTTTTCCAGATCCCTGTCCACCCTTTGTACATCATGAGGCACATACAGTAAATACGAAGCTGGATTTAGCGTATTACACTGTTTAATTGTAATATTAGTGGGTGTCATAAGCGCTAGTTCCCATCTTGTAAACCGTGCAGAGGAGACGTGTCTAGTCTGAGAATAATTCAACAGGGCAGATACAGTATGTGGTACATGGACAGTCATATCATGGCCTAATACTACATCTTCAGCCTAATTACCCTCCCTCCCCCCGCCTTCCTGCACTAACCTCAGCGTAGTAACGCTGGGGGACGCCCCCTCCAGTGTTACTATGCTGAAGCTACGATCGGGCATTTCCGTAGCTGTGCCGGGCAACATCTGCCCGGCGCATGCGCAGATCGGCTTTTTAACTACGGCGGGCGTAGTTCTGGATCAGGGCCCATGTGTATTGTACCCCTCAGAATGAGACGGCAAAAAGGTAATGGTAGTCAGGATGTAGGGGAATAAAGAAGAATGCAGAACACAAATCAATAACGGTTAAATGAGTAGATGACACTGGAATTTGCAGTAATATAATAGCTGGATTAGGCACTACAGGGAATTGACTGTCTACAACCTTATTAACACCCCTCAAATCTTGCAAAAGTCTATACCCCCTCCCCCCAGCCTTCTTGACCAGGAATATGGGACTATTTGACACACTAGAGGTGCGAATCAGGATCCCCTGCTGTAACAACTGTTCCATAACAGGAAGTACACCTATTTCTACCTCAGGATTCAAAGGATACTGGGGCATTTTTGGCCCTTGCCTACCACTTTGTAGTGTTACCATGACTGGTGATACTTTAGCCATTAATCCAGTGTCTTGCCCATGCTTGGTCCACAGGGGACCTGGTAATTGTGACAACATTTCCTCTACCTGTGTTGGGAACTGCATTTTACATGGGGAAAGAACAATTAACTTAGGAGGAGCCTCTAACATGTCCTGAACTTCCGGTGCATGGGACCCTGGTATATCCAAGAATACGCGATCAGGAGTACAATAAATCACACAACCCATCGTACACAGCAGGTCCCGTCCGAGTAGATTGGTAGGAGCTGATGCTGCAAGGAGTAAAGAATGTTTAGTGTGCAAAGGAACCAATAATGACTTCCGCGGGTGTCATTAGAGGATACTGTTGCACCTCCCTGCGCGTATGGTTTTCCTGGTTAAGGGTAAATCAAGAGGAGAAGTTAGTACAGATCTGAAAGAAAGGTTTGATTAATGCCTGCAATATTAACCTCTACGTTAGGCTCTTCATTTGGGCCGCTAATCAATCCTATCTGCATGAGATCACAGGTATGAC
>WWET01002382.1:1549-27294 GCA_011038615.1 Limnodynastes dumerilii
GGGAAAGAGCCACCATCAGAGTTAAAACCATTTAAGAGAAGAGGTATAAGGTTTTCACAAAAGGTTAAGTAGAACTTATTGGTGAATCCGTGGGGACCCGGGGCCTTAGACTTAGGGAGATTTTTAATATTCCAATCTATTTCTTGGGCAGTCCAGGGAACACACAGGGCCTCGATATCTGGTTGTTCTAATTGTGGAAGTTTATCTAGGAGTTGTATAATTGATTCAGAAGTGGGTTGAAAAGTAGAGACATAACTGTTCAAGTTGTACAGCTGAGAATAATACTCCTGATAGTCCTGACGAGGGAGTCCAGATATTTAATTCGGTGCTGGGATTGTTTTGCTTTGAGCTAATTTTTCCAGCTCTATTCCCTGCTAGATAACACCATTGGCGTAGTTTAGTAAGGGCTAATTCTGTATAAATTATCAAGAATTTTTGCAATTGGCTTCTAACTGTAGAGAGCTCCTTTTAAAGGGATTTGACGGGTTTAACCTGATTTTGTTGCTCTAAGGACGCATCTTAGATTCCAGGTTGCTAAAAAGTTGCTGCTGTTGCTTTTTGTCTGTAGCATCAGCTTGTATCGCAGCACCATGCATTACTGCTTTTAGTGCACACCAATGGGTAGAGAGAGATGTGTCTGCAGGGTCATTTGTCTGTAAAAACAACTCAAAGACATCCGACAATACCTTTATAGTATCCACAGAGTTGAGCAAGTAATCAGAGAGCCTCCATTGTCTAGGAGGCATTTTAGAGCAGTGAAAATTCCAGTTCCAAAGAACTAGGGCATGGTCATAGCATGTTTCTGGGAGAATTTGGATGGAGTGGGACTGTTGTAAGGACCATTTATCAGTGAGGATTAAATCTATGCGGGAGTATGATTTATGGACATTGGAGAAGAATGTAAAATCCCTTCCTCTAGGATTTTGAACTCTCCATACATCGTAGAGGTCGAATTGTGATAATTTCCTAGCTATGGATGGCCCAGGGACTGAATTTACGCAATCTACATAACGTTAAGTTACATAGATAGCGTAGAAGAGTTACTACACATGCATAGTAGCTCTGCACCTAAAGCTACGCTCGGATCAAGTGAGAATCTCTCTCTCTCTCATCTGTTTTTTTAATGCTGCTGATTCCTCTTGTTGTTAGGGCAATCTATCAAAACAACTCTTTGCTTTAAATGAGATTTTCTAATGTTTACAGTCAAGAAACTAGAGGAGTGTAAGCCAAATTGTTAGCTTTGTTTTTGGTTTAATGTCTGCAATATTTTTTGCAGTTGCTTATTGTCCTTGGGCCAGATTCCGACCCCAGCACACTTTACGTGCGTGCGGGGGTCCCTAGCTACACACCCGTGGTGGGGAATACATGCCCCTTGCACTCCCCACTGTCAGTAGTATATCTGGACACTTTACGTGCGTGCGGGGGTCCCTAGCTACACACCCGTGGTGGGGAGTACATGCCCCTGCACTCCCCGCTGTCAGTAGTATATCTGGACACTTTACGTGCGTGCGGGGGTCCCTAGCTACACACCCGTGGTGGGGAATACATGCCCCCTGCACTCCCACTGTCAGTAGTAAATCTGGACACTTACGTGCGTGCGGGGGTCCGTAGCTACACACCCGTGGTGGGGAGTAAACGCCCCCTGCACTCCCACTGTCAGGAGTATATCTGGACACTTTACGTGTTCAGTCGCAGACCTTGTTGTAATGAGGCTTCCCCACCCCCGACCCCTCATTTACATGGCCTGTATGGTGGGGATACGGCCATTGTAAATGAAGGGTTAGCCTCTTCTGCGTAAGTACTGACAAACATAATTTAGTTGCGTCTATCAGTACTCATGCAGTTGGAACATCTGGCGAACGCATGTGCAGATGTTCCGACACAGAGGACTTACGCAAATGACTTGCAGAAGTCCCCTTTCGGCCATAGTTCTGGATCTGGGCCCTTCTCCCTAAATGCACATACACTATACACAGGCAGGAACTGAATATTTATGATCTGTGTTGTTATAACTGGTAACTAAGGACATCAGGTTTCTCTCTTGCCCCAGGCACTTAAATATTTCGTTTTGTCGATGTTTGTACATAATGCAGTTGATGTTTTAGGCGTTACTTCTGAAACAACATGCAAAAAACAAAATCAGATAGGTTGCAATTAACAAAATGTAGAATGTTTGGACCACTTGGTGTAGGTCTATGATAGTACCTCGATGTTAATTTTTCCTTAATATTAAGGTCCACCTCACTAACTCTTAACGACATGGGCCAGATTTACTAAGCTATGGGAATTGTGATAGGAAACATCACCTCTCAACTCTAATACTGTTTGCAACAGATGAAATATGACTCCCCTGAAATCAACATGGTTTAGCCCTTGAGTAACTAAGTTTATGCACCTAACAAGGTCTGGATCCAGCCCATTGTCCATAGCAACCAATCAGATTCTAGAAAATGACAGCTACAATCTAAGGGTTGGTATGGGAAACATCTCCACTTTTCCTTTACCGCAGCTTAGTATATCTGGCCCTAAAAGTGCATACCAGAAAGCAGCAAGCCAGAGTAAATTACAGCAGTTTCTCTTTACACTGCATAAAGCAGTCATAGCACCATATTATATTCATATTCAGGGTTGCCGACTTTTAAATGCTTCCCTCCGGGAGATTCCGGAGGGAAGCCATAGATGCATGCAGGAGGCGGGACTTAATTACGCAATTTATGCAAATTGTGTCATTAAGCCCCATCCCTTGACTGTTGATGACCAGTTTTTGGGTTTAACCTGGTTGGGGGCGGGGCATGATAATGCAATTTGCGTCATCAAGTCCCTCCCTGTCCCTAACAACACTAGTATACTAGTATTGCCAGGCAGGTGGACAGGACTTGAGGCCATAGTTTCATGGAAACCACAAGCTTCAAGTCCCTTGCGGGGATACCGGGAGAACTGCCTGAATTTCAGGAGTCTCCTGGAAATTCTGGGAGAGTCGACAACCCTGGGCTAACTGATTATTCCTCTAAATCAGTATTTCCCAACCCTGTCCCAAGTCCTCGGGGACCCCTAACAGTGCATGATTTCCAGGTCTCCTTGCTGGAGCACAGGTGTATTCATTACTGACTGACACATTTTAAAAGCTCCATAGGTGGTACTCATTATATCACTTGTTCTGTGCGGAGACCTGGAAAACATGGACTTAGTGTTAGGGTTAGTGGTTCCTGAGGACCAGGGTTGAGAAACACTTTTCTAAATGATCTACCCGAAGGATGTGAGATAAGTCGGTTCATGCATTTGGCGGCATTTGACAATGATTACCAATGATTTTTGAAAAGCTGGTAGTCCTTATTTATAAGCCCCTCAACTTTAGAGGACATGAAAGTACTAAACACATATGAATAGTAATTGCCTACGTGGCAATAGTATAAAAATGCCAGACACAGGTATTGTCAGGGAAGAGGAATCCAACTACTATTCTCATGATTCTAGTTGTGTTGTTTGTTGCTGTGATTCCTTCTGATCCTGGCTGGAGGTGACCCTAGATTTTGAAGGGTTCTAGGCAAACCTCTTTAACCTTTTCCCTTAAAATCAGGTCTCTGAGGAATCAGAACCCATATCAACCATGTTAAATAGTCAAGAGAGTGCCTGTGGTCTCTCATAATTTCTACCTATCCATCAGTCTATTCACCAATCGGTTTACTAGCTTTTCCATGCACAATAATGACAGACAGCTGAGTGGGTAACAAGGACAGTTTTCGCTTCCTGGCCATTGCGGCAATGTGCATAAGTGTCATTGCAGGGGCCCTCTGAGAGTAAATCAAATCAAAAGATCAAAGACTGTTTCAAAAGATTTTTGAGCATTTTTGAACAGTACACACTGGTAAGATATCTGGTGAAACAGTCTTTTGATTGGGTGATTGGAAAGATTCTGTTGAAAAAGCTCCAGTGGGTTGGCCTCTTGTGCCCCCTAATCAGTAAGAGGTGTAGATTTCTAGGCAGTGGCCTATGCAACCTACAATGTGAGCCACCTCTGTCAGCTGTAATAATAACTTATAAAGTTTAGAAGCAAACATGTGGGGTTAATATAAATCAGGGTTGCCGAATCTCCCGGGAGAGCCTGCAAATCTCCCGTAAGTCATTTGTAGCCTGTGGTTTCATGAATACCACGGCCTCAAGTCCTGCCTCCCTGCCTAGCAATACTAGTATTGCTAGGGACAGGAAGGAAATGATAACGCAATATGCGCCATCAAGCCCCGCCCCGATCCCTATTACTGCTAAAACAGGTAAGTATTAGTCAAGGAGGTGGGGCTTAATGGCGCTTAAATTATGCCATTAAGCCCCACCCCCTGCATGCATTTATAGCTTCGGTCGTTAAAAGTGGGCAATCCTGATATAAATATACTGTTACTTTTCATTTCATATTATTCTACAGATATAAAATGTTATTAAAAAACCAACTGAGAATCAATCACATTACAGTGATAAGAAATTTGCTGTGCTTCTTTACCGTCATAAATATGAAAGATGAGTGAAATCGGACAAGATTTGTTATGAATTCATTTGAATTTGATACATGACTTGATATATGAACATATTCAATCTCTGGAGTATGTCAAACAGCTAAAGGAATGTCCTTGGCATTGAAACCCCTGTAGTCAATGCAGTACATGGCACACATTGTCCTCGATGGCTTAACCTCTTTGGTGCTGGAGCAGAGAAAATCAAATGTATTAATAAGAAATAAAGAAAAACACTTTTAGGTTTGTGTTCTCTATGCACCTGAATAAATCTAACAGTTTTACATGTCTATACAACTGGCTCGGTTACATCCTGGTTCTTTGAACGATAGTAACCTCAGCGAGGAGGAACGAGTATGTGCAGAAAAACAATGATTATGCTTCTGGATTTACAGAACTAGATGAGTAACTGGGAAAGCTGCAAAGTTTAACTGTTATGAGGACACAGTTTTATAAATCCATGTGACTCAGGATTACTTAAGGCCAAACACAAAAGGATTCATTTGTGGCTTCACAGCACAATGCTAATGAGTTATAGAACAACTTCTTAATTGTTGCTATATTGTTATAATTTAACTACTTTTACTCTCTTTTTACAGTTTGCTTTGTTCCTTTAACAAAAAGAAGCAAAATTGCTAGGACTTCCCACCACCACTCCGAATGGGGAGGTTCCCCCACTCCGCTCCCTAATCCAAACCCTAAGTCTCCCCCCCACAGCCTAACCCCAGGTCTCCCCTGCAGCCTAACCCTAAGTCCCCGGCAGCGGCGCTTCCAAAAGTGAATGGGTGGTATGCGAATCGCATACTCACGCATTCATAAAAAAAATTCTGAGAGGGCTCGCATTCGAAATAGGGACTGCCGAAAAAAAAAGCTTTCAGCTGTCGATAATTCGCAATGCGAGCCTTTGCAGCTGGGACACGCAACGTAGAATCTGTACCACCAAAAATATAACATTTTTGCTAATTTTCCCCTAACGATATTTAAATGGATAAAAAAGGCTGAGATGTGGAAAACTGTAATGAACTCAATGGACCAGAAGCAAAGGTCTGATTTTTTAGCTTTTGGAAATCTTAACACTGTATCCACACATCTGAGCAAACACATCACTATCGACTTCCCTTGCACAAGGACTTAGGATACCCCCTGCCTTAGGTCTTCTGACTCATACGCACATAAAATGGCGAAGGTCCAGGAGTCTGGTTCAGCACGCAGTCTGCAAGCACACCCACACTGTACATTGTGGGCCGCTACGTAGAATCCGGCCTGTAATACTAAGTCTACTCACATTTGTCAGAAGTCTGGATAGATTGGATTGCATCCCAGTCGTGTAGTGTAGATGGTAGCCCATGTGCAGACGTACATATCTGACTGTGCAGGAATGAGAGAAAAGTCCGGGGTCTGGAATCTCGGTCAATTTTATTACTGTAAATGTCATTTTTTATTTTTATTCTCCACTATCCACAGGAAAATAGAAATGTAAAAAGGTACACTCATGTAATCCAGAACAAATTGTTTAAAATGATCAAAATGTGATTGTTTATTGTTATTTTTTGTTTGAATTGTTATATTAACAATGTTATATACTGAACTATATAATAAATGTAATTCTTCACTGGTTGGTCCATATGTTAGACAATTGTGCAAAGTTTTTACACTGTTCAGATGTCTTTTACATAACCACTATCTTTGAGGACCTGCAGCATGGTAACAGAAGAAGCAGTTATATGTGTTGCTGATATGTAATAGGTCTGCTGAGGAGCAACCAGGGTGACACCAATGTGCCAGGTACCTCCCGAACTCAGATCTCAGAGCCGAGCAGCAATGGAGGGCTGGATCCTGTCCTCCATTTCTAATGTTACGCATTTCTAAACGATTTACACAAGATCCACTCACATTGGGGTAGATGCAGAGCTACGCTTCTAATACGTTTCCTAGCGTAGCGTATTTATGCGAGCGTACCTTCTAAGCACTCCCTTAGGCACTCTCCTTGCATGTACGTACTTTGGCCATTTTATGCTTTCCAAACCCTACCTTAACTTTTGTTAGCGTAACCGCTCACTACGTAGAGCCCTCGCGTAGTTACGCCGCTAAGCACACCCACACTGTACGATTTAAATGCCTTACCCCACCTTCGAAGCTTAATTATGGGAGATGTTTGGCACACCCCAACATATGGAGATATGCTACTGATACATGAAAGGCCCTTACGCAATGAGTTATGTGGCGTAACATCTGCCCCGCGGATGCGCAGTAAGTACTAATGAGTGGATTTTATGCTAGTGGCAAGAGTAAATTCACTTGCAGATGTTGTTCTAGATCTGCTCCATGGTATTCCCAGACACACTTCAAGCAATGTTTAAAATAATGAAATAAATGAATACACATATAAATACAAACATAAACATATAATTATGAAAGAGAAAAAAAACTTTGCAAACACAAAATTGCATTATTTAGTTGCAACATTTCTGATATCCCAATCATGGAGGTGGGTTTACACACTGTGCTTTATGCAACAAGAGGTTTGTTTCATTCCTCATAACTAAAGCAGGGTACACGCGTTCCCTGTATAACTAATACAACTGACCTAACAACATCTTCATTAGTGTGAATTTTGACTTTGTAAGTGATTGAAAGACAATATTATGTCTCTTTATACACCCGACAGATTATCTGCAAGAAAGTACACAGTACAGTCCTTAATGAACGGTATCACTGTATGTCAATTAGCGCTGCAGCACTGTTTGTAAAGATTAGCAGCAACCACACACACACACAGCATTGATGGCACGGTTATCCCCTATACTTTTTAACAAGAATTAGTGTATTACATGAGAGGACAAGCAACAAGCAGCATGGAGGACCGGATCCAGACCCCCGCATGCTTTCCATACATGCAGGGTCTGTCCGTGCAACAGAGAGAGGGGAGTGAATGCTACCATAAGCCTGCCTCAAGTCCATTGTGCGGATCAGCGATCCGTATGACCGCTGATCCGCACAAGTGTGGGAGCCCTCTCCGCCACACTGTACAATTACCATGCTTCCCCCTGCCCGCTTTAGCTCAGCCCATTTGTACGCAAATTTTTGCTACTAGCGTAACATGCGCCTTCCAGTCAAATCAGGTCACTTATGCACTTTGCGTGCGTAGGTGGCCTGACGTTCGCAGGTCTGGATCTGGCCAAGGAGTCCCCAAGTTTTTCCTACAATAGATCTGTCCTGGCTTGAACCAGGTATTGGTGCAAAATATGGGCTTTTTTTTGTTCAAATTCAGGGTCTAATCCAGAGTTTGAAAATAATGGATAAAACAAGTACACATAATACGCACCTTGGAATATAACATGTGAGGCGTAATTTCTATGCACTCCCCTCGGTCGTATGTACTTTGGCCAAACCCTACCTTAACTTTTGCTAGCGTAACTACTGACGTATGTAATGGATATACGTACCTGATGGCCTAACCCAGCCCATACTGTCCAATTTAAATGCCTCCCTCCGCCTCCAAAGTGTAATGACGGGTGTCGTATTGATGCCCCGCCCCTTTATTCGTATTTACGCTGGTGGTACGTATGTTAGGAGTTACGTGGCGTAACATCTGCCGCGTGTATGCGCAGTAAATACAAATAGCCAATGTAAATACACTGACACACTTAGCTCAGGATCTGATCAGTTTTCCAGTGCTCTTTGTAAATTAATAAAACATTTACATTATACACTGAAAATATTTCAAATGTTCCGTTTTATTCATGTGTGAATCATAGTTGTGGGAATTTTAGTCAATTTAGACAGTTGTTTTATCACACTCACCTGGAGATCACGTCACATATGCTCAGTTGAGGCTTGTTCTAACAAAGATTAAAAAAACAAACAAAGAAACATCTTTCCAAACACATGAGAAGCAGTAAGTAAAATGACAACAGACAGCCACCATTATGACCTGATTTATTATTGTTTCCTATCAGCACTTGTAGTTACTGAAGAGTTACAGTAATACACAGCTCGCCCTGACATACACAGCAGAGATCTGCTTTCAGCTTCCATTGAGATGCCAAAAGGAATTGATGCGTTGCCTTTATGCACGCATAGCACAATGATCTCGGGAGATTTATTGTAATGTCACCTTGATCATTCTGTCGGTTTAGAAAACAAATGCAGGCAGAGTGCTTAAAGCAGGGTAGGGGGAGAGGTAGGCTCGGCTCAGCAGCAATTCACTGAACGCTAGTAACCTCTCCATCAGCTGGAAAAGTAGGTGAAAGGTAACTTGATGTCAGCAACAGCTGTGAGCTCAGACAGAACATTCAGTCTGTTACACAACATTTCCCTCACTGGCTGCAGCAGCAGAATAATGGTAGATTGTAGAAATAACTGCATCTTTCTGTTAACAATTTAATGCTTTTCCTTTAATGTAACCTATATTTTAATTGTCCTTGTTTGTATAAGGAATATACATTTTGTATAAATCTGAACACTAAGGGACAGAAAAGTGGAGATGTTGCCTACAGCAACCAATCATATTCTATCTCTCATTTTGCTACTACATACTAAAGAATGTCAGCTAGATTCTGATTGGTTGCTATGGGCAACATCTCCATTTTTCCAAACCCACAGCTTAGTAAATCTGGCACTAAATGTACATCTTATATCTGTGAGATACTAGATTTATAATTCAGTATTGTTCATGCTTTATGTGCATGTATAACACTTTGATATGATGTTTGCCTTTGGTTTATTAAGTAAATCAAACATAAAGATAACAGCAAGGCTTAAAGCTTTGTCCATATTTAAATGATAAATGATAAGTAAAGACAGCTGGCTTTTTAGAGCAACTCATAATGCTTTAGCAGCACCAGATATCTATAAGTTTAACCTACTCTGCGGATGCCTTTGTTTGCTAGGTGACATCTGCCTGGCAGTGCAGGCGAATTCTGATGAATAAGGGTTAAGTAGTCTGGTGTAGACTTGTCCTGTATAGCTAAAGGCTGGGCAGTCTGTTTTCTGCCTGAAATACATAGTGATACCCTAGTTCTTTGACCGAGAGTAACCCCAGCTCGAGAGGAAGGAAGAGAGCGTGAGCAGAACTAAAAATGATACATAAGAACCACCTTCCACAGTCAAATGTATATGTACAGTGCACCATTTATTTCCCCCTTACATTACTGAAAACAGACAAATGTAGCTAAACTCGTAATGCTGTTAATACCACTTAACATTTACTTATATGAAAATGTTGTTAATAAACAAATAAAAAAAATGGGAAGTTGTACTATTTTATAGATAGTGTAGAACTGATTAATTCTAAACATATGCCTACAGCTATACTACTCCAGTAAATGCAAATATAAGCCACCATAGTTTATTTGGTGTACTGTCTTTTATAGTGTTCATAAATCTATTTATATAATGTTTCCTTTTTACCATAGTCATTTTATTTCATGTTAGTTTTAAAAGCTACAACTAAAGTAATTAGCTCATATAAATGCAGTTTTTTATGGAATGGTATAAAATCATCTTTAAAGACTGTACTGAAATTGTGGAGGCATCAGGACAACACATTGTAAATGCCGGATCCTGATTTAAGAAGGACACTGACTTCCGTGTGTTGTGTTGCTTGTGGAAGTCAGGCAGATTAAGGTAAGTGGAAGATCCACACAAAGCTGCATTCGGATGGATACAGATCCGTGCAAAGACTTTAAGGCAGGGTTCTGGACATGTAAGTCAGAATCAGGTCCCAGTTTCTATCCGCTGGGTTGGCTTGCAGTTTATCGGAACCTTGATGTTTGGGATGGGTTAAATGTTGCTTTGGGTAAAACTTATTATTGGTTCAGATTTTGGGAAATGTAAAGCCTTGAATGCAAACGGTAAACTCTTCACTACATCTTTTATTAACTTGTTGATCCATTTTACTTTACTTTAAGTTTATCTCTTGGAAAATAAATATATTTTTTTAACTTAACTTTACCAGCATCAACTGCACTCTTGCTTCCAGCATCACCTGCACTACTGCTCCCAGCATTACCAGCACTACTGCCCCCAGAATCACCTGCACTACTGCCACCAGCATCACCTGCACTACTGCCACCAGCATCACCTGCACTACTGCTCCCAGCATCACCTGCACTACTGCCCCCAGCATCACCTGCACTACGGCCTCCAGCATCACCTGCACTACAGCCTCCAGCATCACCTGCACTACGGCCTCCAGCATCATCTGCACTACGGCCTCCAGCATCACCTGCACAATGGCCTACAGCATCACCTGCACTACGGCCTCCAGCATCACCTGCACTACGACCTCCAGCATCACCTGCACTATGGCTTCCAGCATCACCTGCACTGTGCTAATCCAGTCCAGCCTGTCTGTGCTAATGCAGTCCAGCCTGCCTGTGCTAATCTAGTCCAGCCTTGTTCTTATGCGCAAGCATCATCTCCGGCCTCCCAGCTTCCTTTACAACATCCGCTGTCCTACATACCCCTGGAAACCTGTGACTAATTCAGATTCTACTTAGACTGTGATAGTTTGTTCTGGCCTAATGAATCAGTACGGGCGAAACCCCCAGGGGAGTTCTTCTGAATACATTATTTCAGAGAGGATCCAAATACAGGAAGCCACCGTGGGCCAAGTAGTATCCTGCTTGCAGCAAATCAGTAATCAAATGGGAACTTTTCAACAGATCATGTTGGCTCATGGCCAATCAAACGCCCCATCCACAGTGTCAGTCTCTAGTGGATCTCGGATTCCATTGACAACCCCAGTCAAGTTTCATGGAAATCCTGTACACTGCTGGGGATTCATTAATCAGTGTAAATTACACTTTGAATTACAACCAGAAAATTTCCCATCTGAGAAAGCCATAATTGTCTATATAATCTCTTTATATCCCTGGCCTGGGTCTCGCCGCTAATGGAAAAATCCAGCCCGATTCTCTCAACTCTCACAGATTTTTAAAAGACCTTCCAAACTATTTTTGGTTAACCTGGGCGTACCGCCTCTGCAGCTTCTGATATACTCCGGCTTCGCCAGAAGGACTTGTCAGTAGGAGAGTATGTTATCCAGTTCCGTACTCTTTCTTCAGAGCTTTCTTGGAATGAGGAGGCTCTCATGTTGGTCTTTCAAGAGGGACTGTCGGAGCGAATCAAAGATGGTCTATTATATATCTGTGTGTATACGTATTGACATCCATCAACAGGAGAGACGAAAGAAAGAGGACGGCCAACGCAATGCTTCCCATCTCCCCTCGCCCCAAGTCTCCAGCCACCTCGACGGAGGAAATAATGCAACTAGGAAGATCTCGTCTCTCTCCGAAAGAAAGGCAGCATAGGATTAGAGACAATGTCTGCTTTTATTGTGGCGACTCTGGGCATACCTGCCTGCAATGTTCTTAACATGCGGGAAACAGCCTCTCTTGACTAGCTTCGAGGAGGTCTGTTCGGGAGTACCCATTTGCTCCTCAAATCACCGGGACTGTTTAATTCCTTTAACCCTAGTTCTGGGGAATCGGCACACTGAATTCTGTGCTCTTCTGGATTCTGGGGCTGCAGAGAACTTTATTACGGCTAGGGTGGTAAAGGAATTGTAGATTCCTGTCAAACCACTTCCAGCTCCCACGTTATCTCACCACGGTAGATGGCAGCCATATTCATGGTGGATCCGTATCTCATCGCACCCTTCCGCTGACACTGAAGTGCTCCTTTCTGAAACCATCCAACTCTTGGTGCTCGCTGAGGCTACTTCCCCTCTCATTCTTGGACTACTTTAGCTCCAATCCCACAACCCTCATATAGATTCTGTTTCCTCTCAGATCCTCAGTTGGGGTTCTCCCTGCTTCCAGAATTGTCTTCCCAAAATTGTTCCCCAGCATCAAGTGCAACTCATCAAAAAACCCCAGGTTTCACCTCAGTATCAGGATTTTTATGATGTTTTCTGTCCAAAAGCAGCTGACAAATTGCCCCCTCATCGACCTTGGGACTGTTCCATCGATTTTGCTTCCTGGTTCTACTCCTCGCAGTTGAACTTATCCTCTGTCCATCCCAGAGACTCTAGTCATGTCTACCTACATTGCTGAGAATCTAGAACAGGGCTTCATTCGACCTTCCACATCTGCTGCCAGAGCCGGCTTCTTTTTTGTAAAGAAAAAGATGGAGTTCTACACCCCTGCATTGACTTTGTCTCAATAACATCACTATCAAGAACCAGTACCCCCTATCTCTTATCTCAAAGATGTTCGACTGGATTAGAGGGACCCGAGTTTTCACGAAATTGGATCTCCGAGGGGCGTTTAACCTCATCAGGATCCGTTCCGGGGATGAGTGGAAGACCATATTTAACACGTGGGACGGACTCTACGAGTACCTCGTGATGCCCCTTGGGCTCAGCAATGCCCCAGCTGTGTTCCAAAGCTTCATGAACATAATTTTCCCGAGACCTGCTCAACCAGTCGGTCGTTGTTTATCTGGACGACATTCTTATATTCTCCTCGAATCTAGATGAGCATTGCATCCAGGTCAAAGAGGTTCTATTACGTCTTTGACAACACCAGCTGTATGGGAAATTGGAGAAGTGCATTTTCGAGACCAAATATGAACTACGCATGAACCCAGCCAAGGTTCAAGCCATCCTTGACTGGCACCAGCCTACCACCATCAGAGTTATCCAACTCTTCATCGTGTTCGCAAACTTTTACCAACAGTTCATCCATTACAATTCGACTATCATGGCACCCATCACCTCTTTAACCCGGAAAGGGGTCGATACATCCAAATGGCCGCCTAACAGTTCTTCTGCCTTTCTGCGCCTTAAAGAAGTGTTCTCCTCCGCACCTGTTCTTTGTCAACCCGACCTCTCCTTGCCCTTTCTATTGGAAGTGGACGCCTCTTCTGAGGGTGTTGGGGCCATACTGTCCCAAAAGTTTTCTGATGGGCAAATCCACCCATGTGCTTTCTTCTCACACAAATTCCATCCCGCAGAAAGGAACTACGCTATCAGCGAGAAGGAGCTCTTGCCCATAAAACTGGCCGGCCCTAGAAGAATGGCGTTACCTCTTGGAAGGAGCTGTTCATCCGTTTACGATCCATACTGACCACAAAAACCTGTTATATCTCTGGTCTGCTCTCTGTCTTAATCCTCGCCAAGCCAGGTGGTCCTTATTCTTTTCCCAGTTCAGTTTTTCCCTCCAGTTTCGACCAGGTACCAAAAATCTTAAGGCGAATGCTCTCTCTCGCTCCTTCTCCACTGAAGATTCTGAGAAAGAAAAGCTTCAACTGATGTTGAATCCTATCCAGATTGCTGCCACTCAGATTACCAAGCCTCCTCCTCCTGGTAAGACTTTGTTCCTCAGGCTCTCCGACGGAAGATCCTGTTGTGGGCTCACACTTCCAGATTTTCCAGCCATATCGGTATCAAGAAAACCCAAGCTCTCCTCACCCGAGATTATTGGTGGTCCACTCTGTGCCAGGACACTGCCAACTTTATCAATGCTTGCACTCTCTGTGCCCAACATAAAATTTCCCGTAAAGCAGTTAGTTCATGGACCACTACTACCTCTCTCTATTCCCAGGGCTCCGTGGACTCACTTGTCAATGGACTTTGTGACGGACCTTCCACTCTGCGACAAGTTTAATACGCTCTGGGTCATAGTAGATAGGTTCTCTAAGATGGCCCACTTTATTCCACTCCGGTGTTTACCCTCAGCTCCGGTCCTTTTTCAAGCTCTTCATCCAGCATATATTCCGTCTTCACGGATGTCCTGAGGAAATCATTTCTGTGGGGTTCAATTCACAGCACGATTTTGGAGAACTCTATGTTCCATTCTAGAAATCAAGTTGAAATTTTCTTCTGCATATCATCATCAGACCAACGGGCAGACCGAAAGGGTAAACCAGGATCTGGAGACCTTCATTCGTCTCTATGTTGAATCCTCTCAGGATGATTGGGTGGACTTGCTGCCATTGACGGAATTTGCTCATAACAACTACTATCACGAATCCCTAGAGACCGCTCCTTTCAAGGTAGTGTTTGGACATCACCCCAAGGCTCCACCATTCTCAGCTCTTCCTGTATCCCAAGTTCCTGCCTCCGATATTATTTAAAAAAAAAATCTGAATCCTTGTTGAATGCTTCTCGGTTCTACAAGATTCAACCATAAAAGGCGTGCGGTACCTCTTCTGCGATCTGGTGACAGAGTTTGGTTGTCAGCCAAAAAGCTACGCCTCAGGGTACCTTCAATGAAATTTATGCCCAGATTCATCAGCCCTTTACGATAGCAAAGGTGATCAACCCTGTGGCTTATCAGCTTGATCTTCCTCCGTATCTCAGAGTGCTTAATGTCTTCCACATTTCCCTTCTCAAGCCTTTGATCATCAACAAGTTTTATTTGCCTGTTAAGAGACCATCCAAGGTTGCTGGTGCTTACCGGACCAGGAGCCGTCTGTCAGCGACTCTCCCATGTCATGCCCGCTCTCCAACTCTCTAGAGTTGCATTTCCAATAGTGGCAGCCTCCTGTACAGTGTCCATTGCAGCATAGTGTCTGGGAATTGGGCATCTGCACCACTATCCTCCGGTGCATGGACATTGCCATCTTGCCTCCTGTCAGGTGATTTCTAGCAGCCACTCAGATACTCCTCTGCAGCACACATGATCCCTCCAGCCAATATGTGCACTGGGCGGGCTATATAAACCCTGTGCACTGATCCCTCGGTGCCAGAACAACTTGGTTACTCATTGTCACGACCCTGACCTCACCTGAGGCTTTCGTGACTTATCTGGGGCTCAAGGGGTTAATCAAAACAGCCACCTGGTCTGTTCTCAGTGACTAATGCTCCTTCTTCCACCCCAAATATGACTTATTACCAATGAACTGCCACCACCAAGGCTATTCACAGGAGGCCTTCGGTTCTCCTTTACCCAAATCACACACAGTTATACTTTATCAGAATTATCATCAACCCAGAATGACCTCTTCTGTTACCCGTCAGTAGCGTTTAATAACTGAGCTGGTCTGACACGTGAATCCGTAAGAACACAGAGACATGAACTTATTAATTGATATTTAATATGATAATAATCACAATGCTTAGTTACAGAGAATAACGAAATAGACATACAATATGCAAAACAGTTTCTTATAAAATAAAAAGGTGAAACAACAGAAAGACTTACACACAACCTTCCCTGCCTGAGATTAGCAGATTACTGGGGAATATGGAACCCTTCCTTCCGTCCAGAAGATCTCATGAAGTGAACCCCGTGTATATATTATACACACTTTTTAAAGACCAAAACCTGCTCCTCTCCAGACAGCCCCCACCTTTGTGACACATGACAGTTTGGGGTCTGGAGAGGATCTTCTAGGAAATCTAGCTTTTATGACCCCCCTAATAAACTGATCCATTTACAACAGAGCCCCAACCTGACCACTTTGTTCTGCCCCACTACATTCAAGGTATTTCCCTGAATCACCAGACCCTGGTCAAACAGAGGTCACGCTATATACAGATATTTAATTTGTACACATAATATCTGATTATATCCTGACACTCAAGGTGCCTGGTCCCAACCTGCCTTGCTTCCAGACCTGCCTGCCTTGCATCCATTTCTGTCTGTCTTGCATCCTGCTTCACGAATTCCTTGCTAGAAGCCCAGCTGCCTCTCCAATCAAGCTTGCTTCTCCAAGCCCAGCTGTCTCTCTAATCTAAGCCTCCACTGCCTCCAGCATTACCTGCACTACTGCCTCCAGTATTACCTGCACTACCGCCTCCAGCATCACCTGCACTACCACCTCCAGCATCACCTGCACTACCGCCTCCAGCATCACCTGCAGTATCGCCCCCAGTATCACCTGCACTACTGCTTCAAGCATTACCTGTACCTCTTTTACCAGCCTGCCTGCTCTTCAGCAGTACGCTGTCCAGTCCAGTCTCTGGAACAATCCAGTCCAGCCTGCCTGTGTTAATACAGTTCAGCCTGCCTGTGCTAATCCAGTCCAGCCTGCCTGTGCTAATCCAGTCCAGCCTGCCTGTGCTAATCCAATCCAGCCTGCGTGTGCTTATCTAGTCCAGCCTTGTTCTTATGCGCAAGTATCATCTCCGGCCTCCCAGCTTCCTCTACAACATCCGCTGTCCTACAAACCCCTCGGAACCCGTGACTAATTCAGATTCTACTAAGACTGTGACACCAATGGTGTCTTGCTGTATACCAGATGCTTGTTCTACTTTTGTGTCTTGGCATAAAACAAAGCTCAACATGGTTTAAAAATTGCATCTATTTGCAGACACAACCTATCATAACCTATACCAAAATGTATTGCTAAAGCTTGCACAAAGCACAATAACTTGCCCTTGGTCTATGGCATAATGTTACCACTGCCTAGGACGCTGTTACAATGACTTGAGGTTTTGGGCGTAGAGACTGCCTGCCATTCAGAAAGATAGTTTATGAAACCATGACATAGAACTAGATCATTGCACAATCTAAAAGGCGAGGTGTTTGTAATGTCTGTCCATGGTGTTGAATACGGTTTTCAACTTGTCATCCTCACGGGTGATCTATAGCCTAAATAAGGGGAATTTGCAAAGGATGAATAATTTAGAAGGTTTACTGCAGATAGGAAAGGCCACATAGCACACAGATAATGGAGAGAAATGTGGACAAGTATATTCTGGTATCAGAGACGACAGGAAATGATGCTGGATAGTTTGGATGTAAAGTGATAGGAATATTGCAACCATATCAGATAAGTACAAAGGAGTCCAAAAGGTAAAAGATTACCCAACACCGGTCGGTGGAAGTAACCAGGTATAGACAGCTGAGTGTCAAGTGAAATCTATTTCATGTAATGTTAACAAAACATCTGACACCTAACCAAGGGGCTAAACAGTTTCTTAACCAGGTATTGCAATAATGCAGACCAGACTCACTGATTATGACATTGTAAGCACCCTTGAAGTTAAGTTTAGTAAACATTGTTGCTCCCTTTATTTGGTTGAAAAAGCTTTTCTACACTAAGTTCAAGTTAAGCACTGAGCGAATCGGAATATGGATAGAATATTTGACCTTAACAAAAAAGAATCATGTCCCAGCAGAACAAATGATTCAGAATGAGCCCTCACAGAAGATATTGTTAAATATAAAAGGACAGATCCAACCACTCGGAAGCAACCTGAGCGAATTGAGGGGTCTAATTCAAGGATCCAAAGAATCACGAGGGAAACTATAGATGTACTCCATGCACAAAGGATTTACCTTACAGGAGATATGGAGAAGAAACACAGAAAAAATACTTAATGAGACGGGAGTGGTTTGCCGGTATGATGGTCAGTTTTGCGACAGACCATCGTGCAACAGGTGAATGCAACTCCCGGAGTCGCAAATAGTGAACTTCTCACAGGTAAGAAAATGCATCCTAGCAATACCCTTAACCCTACCATAACCCTACGTTTCTTGCAGCCTAGCTCTAACCTTCCCTTTCTTGAGCCCTTTCCTAATCACCCATGTCCTGCAGTCTAACCCTAACCTTCCTCTTAAGCCCTAGCCCTCCCTTCTTAAAGCCTAACCCTCCCTTCTGGAGCCTTAGCCTTAACCTAAGCCTGCTGCAGCCTGTTGCTCTTGGGGATGGGTAGAAATACTTACTCTACACCCCATACTTTCCCAATAACTGTTGTCTATTTTCTGTAGTATTTTGGCAATGGCACGGTTGCCATTTAGCTTGCAGCTGTATCATTGTCTGAATTCAGTCAGCCAGACTGGCAACTGTATCCTAATGAGACATTGTACAGGTAACATAGAATATGGAATGCAAAATTCACCAAACACACCCGTTTGTTGTATCAGAAGGTTGTATTTTTATAATTTTTATACAATTAACTGAACAGTGAAATTTGTACATTATGTTGGCTTCTGTGGCATTGCTTCTAGACATTTCTCAATGCAGTAAAGAAGCACAATGCAGCATTCACGGCTCCCTCTGAGTACAAAAGTGACAGTCTGTGGGGCTATTTTATGTGGCCAACACATGTGGTTAACTCATAGAAGGGCTCTGAATCTAAAACACGTCAGCACTGACAGACTCACTTGACTCAGCTGCCAGGAGCAGGCAAAAAAGTCTCCCTAAACACTCTATAGATGGGTCATATAGCATAACATTGAAAAGGGTATGAATTTAAAACTGTGGGTGATAGGAAGTTAGCGCACTGTATTCATATATATTAAAACATGAGATGCCCTGTGACAAAACCAATACCAACCAGTGGTCTCAATAGAAATGGTCATCCAATAAGGATATTCATGATAGTAAACACCCCAATTAGAAAACATGAATGGATTCCAGAGAAGTACAAAAAATATTAGGAACAGGTTAGGAGGAAAAAGGTAAAGTGGAGATGTTGCCAATAGTAACCAATCAGATTCTAGCTGACATTCTTTAGTATGCAATAGGAAAATGAGAGCTAGAATTTAATTGGATGTTATTTCCACTTTTCTTTTTCTGCAGTTTATTAAATCTAACCCCAGAACTTCAAACAGGGATTAACAGGAAATTCTGGCATGAGGTCAGTTTATTCTTTTTTTTTTTAAAGGAACTTTTCTTATTGATTGTTGTTTGTTGTCACATGATCGAACATACATATAGATGACAAAGCCTGTTAGCTAATTATAATTGTTAATGACAGGCTGCTAAAGTTTTTACACTGTAATTATAACAACATACTGAGTCTCACAAGGGCAAAGGGCACACACGAAGTGGGTCATTTTTTATGTACTGTTCCGGAAAGAATGCTTCCGCTGCAAACGTAAAATTTTTTTGTGTTCTTTTAATAAATAATTTAAGGTACATTGATTTGATATTAGAAACAGTTCATATACATTATATGTAGTATAGATGACAGTACAGGCAAGGCTAATTGCTGGGAGAGTATTCTAGAACTTGCAGTATGTTACACAATGGGGTAGATCCAGAACTAAGCACACTGGCGTATTTATGCTAGACAGAGACGTAAACACGCTATGTTGTATGTACTGCACATGCGAGCGGCAGATGTTACGACATGTAACGCTGAACATACGTACCTGACTACTATCAACAGCGCAACTATGAATGAAGGGGCGTGCCAGCCATACGACACCCGAAATTACGCTTCGGAGGCGGGGTGAGGCATTTAAATGGTACAGTATGGGCGTGTTTAGCAGTGTAAGTACGTGTAGCCATTACGGCCGCCAGGAGTTACGCTTGGAAAAGTTAAGGTAGGGTTTGGAAAGCGTAACACGGCTAAACTACGTATGGCTGAGGGGAGTGTCAAGAGGAGTGCATAGTAATTACGCTACGCTAGGAAACGTAATGAAAACGTAGCTCTGGATCTGGCCCAATATATTATTTATTTCTATTTTTTTGTGTTTGGCTACCTTGGATTAGATCCAGTTTTACAACTTTTTCATGCAATCGGATTGTATATTTCCAAATTTGTGATCTGCACATGTATATGCACGACCCAACTGGAATGTAATCAGCTTGATGCATACTTCTGACAAATGAAACACTCAACCGTTTCTGACAGAGGGCTATGTTGCGTTTACAAGTGGGCGAGACTTAGTATTACAATATTCAGTATAGGCTCCCTTGACCCTTCCTGTTTTCCCCATAGGATGCAAAGAAACCTGAAGGCCTATAGGACTTATGTGTAGGGACATTACATATATTTAGCATTGCATGATATGTGACGCAATGTACCCTCATTAGAGGTAACCAGTTTTTACTGGAATTGTTTGTATTAGTATTTTGCAATGGAATGTAACAGATATTTTGTGTTGTGTTTTAAAAGAACTGATCCAGAATTGGTAACAGCAAAAAGAAAGCATCTTGACAATACCATGCTGAGCTACGGGCAGCCCGAGAGGCAAATTAACAATGTGCAAACAGATTTATTGTTGAAAATTGAAATTTCCTAGCTCCAAATTACAGTGCAAAATAAAAGCTGTTTTAAAAAAGCAAAGTTTTTTATCCTGAATATAGAATATAGAAATAAAATACAATTTCACCCCTCACAATGCTATATTGTTTGTCCGGGTGTTTTTGATGTTCCTCACTATTTTTTGTATAATTTATTTTCTTTTACAAACTAATTTCCCATTATAATAAATAATTGTTCCCATCATGTTTTGTATCACAAGAATGCTAAAGCAGTTTGATGCTTTTTGTCTTCTCATGGTTCTACCACGAGGACCATATTTTCAGATGTGTGAAATGTAGTCATTTTTGAGAGCAGGTTGGAACCCATTAAAATAAATATTGCATTGAGTTTGCCTTAAAATTTTAAAAGGGGTATTTAATTTAGCATCTGAAGTCTATCATGCTAAGTAGGAATTAGTGCGCTGCACACTAATTGTCATCCATAAGGAATAGTATACCTGCCCTAAATATTTATATTTCAATATTTTGCACACACCCGAATAAGATTACAAATGTTTAATTGTCACTTAATTATCGCATATTTATGACATATTTATTTATATAAATATGCAAATAACTAGATCACAATAATCAGCAGCTTAAAAAATTGTCACTGGATAACAGGTTAACATGAGTTATGCTATTTCAACATTTACAGATTCTGTAGTTTAAGCAACATTATGATCTGTGGTTAATTTCTACTGAAACAAGTGCCTGGCTGAAATCATTACTTATCTGACCGCCAGTGAACTATATTGCCTGTATCCAACAGTATCTTAAAGTCATTCACTCTGTTTCACTTCACTGAAGCTATTGTTAGACCTCATTTGGCTTGAGGCGGATTAAACTGGACGGATTGTGGCTGTATATGCAGTTTTTGACCAAAGAACAGAAATCTGGGTCAAATACACATGACAAATGTGCTCATACAATTCAAATATCCTCTATAGTTTCCTATTTGTTGCCCATGTGCATGTTGGAAAAAAAATAGTTATTATTTGCAAGCAGCTTATAAATCTTCCTTTTTTTATTAGGGGGTTTATTACTAAAGATTGGATTTTTGGAAACTGAGAAGCTGGTTTCATGACTTCCAGGACATTCCTTAGAAAATATAAACTATATATAAACTATAACTATCTTTTGCAAAACAAGGCTGACAGGGATGCAGCTTCTATTTCCGATCACAGGCAAAAAAATTGTTCTGTTCAGGTTTAAAATTCTGTTTCCCAATTACTTTTAAACTGTGGCTATATTCGTGTGTGTGTGTGTGTGTGTGTGTGTAAATGAAACCTATACATTGATATTTCATTTGCTTGAAACATGCTGTTTATGGGTTCAAAGCATAACAACTCTAATTTATATATATGTATTTCATTGAACCCAAGGCTGCAAGACTGTCATTAATGTTAATTCGGGCTATACCCACTCACCTGCTACACCAATACACATTGAAAAGACTGAGTATTTTATGATCATACTAACATAGGTAACACTCACTCCCACACCTTCTCCCCCAAATTCCATCCTTTCTACAATCTGCATCACGATCTTCCAGCAGTTTGGGGGGAAGGGGGATTCATTCTATTTCAAATATATTTTTATAATTTCCTTGTTATATTCATATTTAAGTCTATTTACAACTATATATTTCAAAAGCTTTAAAATGACTACACCCAAAACAATCACCATATACTACACTATTCATGCTGTTGGTTATTATAATGCTAATTGAAATTGCCTTTAAAAGATATAAAACTCTTTAAAAGCTCATGAAGATGTGACAGTTGTGCAGTTTACAAGAGTAAAATTTGTATAAAAGGCTACTTAAAGACCAGGGACCATATTCACACTTACGTGTGAAATAAGTACAGATTCACAAATATACGCACCTAAGATGCAAGGCAACACCCATGACACTCACCTCGCACTTACGGATTTTAGCAGACTTCCGCCGCCATAGAGCAACCTTTAACTCTACGTGCGTATATTTGTGCTTAAGTTGCTTAGGTACGTGCATACTTTCCTAACCACGGCCATATTAGGCCATTTAAATGCCCCCCCCCCCACACTTTCACTTAACTTTCTACGTAAGGAGGTCTGGCACGCCCCTTCAGACACATCTCACTAAGCATGGATTTGAAGTCCGTGCCTGATGGATTTCCGTGCCGAAATCCTACGTAGCGTAAAAAAATTACTACACATGCGCAGTTTATCCAATCCTAAAAATACGCATGGAAAAAGTTGCAAAATCGTAAGTGTGAGTATGGTCCCAGCTCTCTGTGAATACAAAGCTGTTTGTCTTTTTTGTGTTAGCCACAAATGCAGCCAATGTAGGTAAGTATATATTTTTTAATTTTCTTCTTGTCCTCCTTTTATAATTACTTTTGCTGTAAGAACCTTGCACTGTATGTCAGATTACTTATAAATATTTTGGATGCTTGGTACATTGTGTATTAAATTACCATTTCAATAAGTGATGTGCTTCTGGCTCTAAACAAATTCACTACCTGTCAAAAAGAGTTAATTTACTTGGTCGAATGAACCCTTAAAATGAGAATGCAGGAAGTTTTAACTTGCTTATCTATGAGAAGAAAGGTATTATATTTACTGACAAAATTGTTTTGATTACCTTTTAGATTGGAATCACAGTGATTTAATTTATAACATTGGCACATTTCATTAACAAGGTAATCATGGCCAAACCTATAATTCCATTTACCACACCTCCAGTTCTATAAGTACAGTAAAGTACCCTAACTTGACATTTTGGGATGCATTTACCTGGTTTTATATGGGTTAACAGGTTCATTTCTGTTTGTGATAAAAATCACCTCCTACATTTCCTGTTGTGATACACATAGAGGGATTTTCCACAATTAAATGTTTAACTTTAGCTGAACTAATATTTACTGAACATTTCCATTATATCTCAAAAAGAACAATTCAGTCAATGCCCTCTGTATAGAGCCTATTTAGTAATGTGCACAGGAAAGCTGTGATACCATTCATTTGGTACTACATTTTTACATAGGTATTTAACACCTGTTCTGCAAATCTGACAGGCCTCAAATACCAGCTCAAACTCGAAATTATATTGGAAGCGATCCCACTATTCATCTTTTTATGAAGGCTTTACTATTCTTATCCCAAAGCTGGGGAAGTAGCCCTAGTTAAAATCAACTTGGGCTCGATATCTCAACTTATCTTGAACCAAACAATCTATCCCCTATTTGGACATTACACTATCAAAAACAAATTGCAAACTTATACCATCTTACAAAAACAATCTTTAATGTAGAATCTGTAATTTGGGTTTGGACTTAACCTACTCAAGTGTTACAGTAGTGGACATGGAATCTAACAAGAGTATGGTCTTCTCTAGAACCCTTCATAGTGGGGATAGGCTGGAGTACTGACAGCTAGCAGGTCGCGGCCCCTGGACACCACTTCTGGAGAAAGGAATGGGACCAACAACCAGATATAGTAAATGGGTGAGAGCTAACACTCCTGAATACAGAGAGGTTAACTGTTCTAGTGTTATGTAAACGTAACAGAAATACAGTACTTTCATAAACAGATTTGCCGAAAAGTATGCAATGGTGTGTAGGACAGGTAAATACACATCAATACCACCTCAGTGATCCTACCTTCTCAGCTTTTCAACTGTATATATTTTCATTGCTATTTGAAATACAAGTCCCTGAGTGCTGGTTATTGTTGGCGTCCAGGTGGTTAGACCCCATGGGAAGTTGTAGCATGATATATAGGGAGCACTGAACAGTGTCGGGTTCAGTATCATTTTACTTTTAAATACAGGAAAGACATAGAAGAGAAACCCACACTGGAAAATAAAATAATCATACCAGGAGAAATAGGCAAGGTGGCTTTCTTTAATATTACTGTCAAAACCCTGACCTCACCTTGCCTTGAGTGACAATTTTGATATGGCCATTAACACATAAGGTAAGGTATATAAATTTAGAGCTGGGTTAACAATTGGCCTAATAGATCTGCAGTTCTAGACCACCAACCTCATAAAAGCCAATCAGTGGAAATGGCTATTTATTTTTATCCTGTTTTACACATAAAGCATTCAGGATATGGCTGCGACTTAGAGAACAGAACAATATGAGTCACATATTGCAATGAATGCAGTTTACTGTATTTCACATTTTTTTTAATTTTCCTTATATATTGCATGAACCAGTTAATGTGACAGCTTTTGCAATAGGGAAAAGAGATATAGGTAGGTGGATGAAGTGATATGTTCTTCACAAGAGGCCAATATTTTTTAAATATATTTTTTATTTAAGTGTTCTTTAATACAGAACAACATGCACATAGCAGATATGCAAATCTGCTAAGATATAATATTTGTCAAATAACAGCCCAGGAAACATGAATGCAGGCAAACCATTGGTAGAGATGAGAAGATAAGATACATTTTGGGCTTAAACAGATGTGACAGGTTTTAAACTCTTAAACATTAAAATATAAATGGACAGGCAAACACAAAACAGAAATGATGTGGGGGAGGGGATAAGGGGCAGTGAGTGATTAGTCTGATATAGGACAAAAGCCATCTAATACCCCTTTCACATCACCACGAAATACCCGGGATTTTGACGAAAAACCCGGATCTCGTCAAAATCCCAGGTATTTGGTGGTGATCTGAAAGGTGCACTTCCAGTTGCCTCGGGTCGAAAGACCCGGGATTTCAACCCGGGAAAAAAGAAGGGTTATTGCCGTGTCGTACCCGGGAAAGGGTGTGATGTGAAAGGTCCAGGGGTGTTTTCAACCTGGGTCTTTCACTTTGCCTCCTTATTGGTGCAGATTTGTCTACTGTTGCTATGGCAACAGTAAACAAATCTGTTTCTAACGTCGGAAAGGGGGAAAAAAAAATGTGCAAGTATAGGGCATGCTGATGGTTGTAGTTCTACAATCATCAGCATGCCCAGGTATGGCAGGGGGTGGTGGGACTTGGAGAACCACAAGTGCCAGCATGTCCTGTCACTTGTGACAAACGCATACCCCTTCTAGCACATTAATAAAATATAGGGGCAGCCCCTACCCTAAAAAAAATGCTAAACATTTCATGCCCCCTTTAAAAAATAAAAACATTAAATACCGCTAATTATAAAAAAAATTAACGCTAATTGTTAACAGTAAAAAAAATAATAAATATTGTTACAAACTTACCGGCCCGGGGGTATTCAGGACCACTGGCAACACTGCTTCTTCATCCGGAGGGACAGCGCACCGGAACGCACAGCCTGTCGCAGGACGCATAATGGAGCCTGCGGCGATCGC
>WWET01002382.1:27396-39611 GCA_011038615.1 Limnodynastes dumerilii
CAGTGTTTCCAGTGGTCCTGAATACCCCTGGGTCGGTAAGTTTGTAACAATTTTTTATTATTTTTTTTACTGTTAACAATTAGCGGTAATTTTTTTTATAATTAGCGGTATTTAATGTTTTTATTTTTTAAAGGGGGCATGAAATGTTTAGCATTTTTTTAGGGTAGGGGCCGCCCCTATATTTTATTAATGTGCTAGAAGGGGTATGCGTTTGTCACAAGTGACATGGCATGCTGGCACTTGTGGTTCTCCAAGTGCTAGCATGCCCTGCCATCCCTGGGCATGCTGATGATTGTAGAACTACAACCATCAGCATGCCCTGCCAGGTTTAAGCTGCTAAAACCCGGGAAATTCATTGGTGATGTGAAAGGTACATACCCGTAAATTTCCCGGATTTTTGAGGACTTAAAAGGTGTTTTTTTTTATACCCGGTATTTCATCTCCTGGAAAAACCCGGGTCTTTAGACCCGGGTTTTTCACAGTTGGTGATGTGAAAGCAGCATTAGTGTGTATAGGTGATATAAGAGGTAGGAGCTCCTGCGGACAGTTGGATTGGGGAGGGCTGACTATGTTCACTGGATATGCTAGAGACATCTCAGGGAAAGTCGATGAGGACTTAAACTTCAACCACTGGAACCAAGTTGCTGTGAAATTAGGGATCCGGTGAGGTGGGCTATTGATAATTTTCATCTCCAATGTAGAACTGGGAGTCCCTAGCTAGAAGTCCCCATAAAGTGAAGAACACACAATGATTTGTGCAGAATATACGCAGCTAGAGCTTTGTGCATTTTAACCTAAACATTTTCATGAAATCCTGCCCTGAAAGGGAGTCCATAGTCAAACAGCATATGGTTTGTGCCTCTTGCAAAGGAGCCTTGCTCTGGTGTCTATCCTCCTCCATCACAATCAGGGCATTTATATCTAAAAAATTTGTTCAAAGCATTGCTTATAGCCATTTTGGGAAACCCACACTTTCTGTGAAGTTTTTCTTTTATAGATTTCATTAAATAGTATAGACCTCTTTGTGTTTCCATTTATTCTGGTAATAGTAGTATGACAAAGTCCAATAACATATCGATAGACTTATGACAACAACAGAACTGGGACTGATGTGAGCGAGTCCATAAATTTGCAGTCTTATACAGTGTACCCCAAGTATTGTGATTTGAGCCTTAATTGGAAACAGGCTAAATATATTATAGCAATTATAATATTAATATATATGGATCCTCAATAGCAGCTTGACAAACAAAGCCATGGAGAAGAATTATCAATTATCAATATCAAGGCTATAACTATAGGTATTTGACTGGTGTGGCTCAGCGGTCAGAACGTCCCTTTTCCAAAAGAGCCGTTTTACACCAGCCATTTTTTTAATGTCTGTCAAATCGATTGCTCCTGCCTGGTCAAGGAGAAGCAATCGATCATCCATAAGACAAATCCACAGTGGAAAGTGGTAATTATTTATCTAACCCAAACCCTTATACTAATCCTCACCCTAACCCTTCTCTTCTATTATCCTGACCCTAAGACTCCCTTCCCTGCAGTCTGACCCTAAGACTCTCTTGTCCGCAGCCTGACCCTAAGCCTCCCATCTAGTCTAACCCTAAGAAACCCCTTGTACATTTACCTCCAGTCTGGTTTGTGGGTGTGTGACAGAAGAGTATGCAGCGGGTGTACAGAGGGTTTCGGAAAGCCAATGAATGGGTAAGTATGCTGAAAAATGAATTCAGCATACTTACCCATTCAATAGGAAAACCTGTAATTAGAGATAGTTTTGTATTGAGCTTTCAGCTGGCTGCAATTCAAAAATATCATTTTTTGCCAGAGAATGGGTCCTGTGTTTGATAGTGATAGTTACCTAGGTGCCAGACTGAAGTGGGGTGCTAGTAAGTTTATTTTGAAGCTTAATCTGGCTACAAATTCTAGGTTGGGGAGTCAATTTTCCTTTTTGCCCCTGGTACTAAAATTTCCAGCTATGGCTCTTCTATATACTAACTAAATACTTATAGATAATGGACTGGATCTAGACCCCCGCACGCTTTCTGTATGTGTGGGAGTCTGTCTGTCTGACAGAGAGAGGGGAGTGAACGCCCGCTGTCACTCCCTTCTCTCGTGCGGGCTTTATGGCAGCTTACGCTGCCAGGAAATGGGCTCATACAGAACTAGGTTTCATATGATGCTTTCCATGCTAGTTTTGCTATCGTAATGCACCAGTCAAATCAGGTCACTTACGCACTTTGCGTGCGTAAGTGGCCTAACCCATGCAAGTCAGGATCCGGCCCAATAACATTAAATACTACTTTGAGTTATTCAATTGATGACTCGGATTTTAAACTTGACCCAAGTTGGTGTCTTTTGCAAACATTTTAACGTGTTTTTATGGTACTTTTAATGATAATTATGTATACATATTACAGTAGACATTTTGAAACTTTGTAATTTTTACAAACATTGGGCCGGATCCAGAACTACATCCGTCTTCCATAGACGGACGTAATTCAATAAAGAATAGCTACTGTGCATGCGTAGTAGCTATTGTACGTAATCTGTGTATCGTTTTGATACGTAGATTGCGTATATGCGGTCTAAAAGAATATAATGTTGTTATGGTTGTGGGAGTATTTTTAAAGTAGATTTTTCATTACATTGTGTTAAGGGTTTCATCAATAGTAATGTGCTGTTCTGTCCAATTTAAAGTGTTGTCAGATGAGCAAAATAACTTATTTCTCTTGGAGAGCAGCCACACCCAACAACTTTCTTTCCACTGTTTTGCAAACACACATCAACATACTAGTTTACTAGGCTTTAGCACCTAGTACAATCCAAATCCAAACTAGCTCAACTTTGAAATTCCCTAAATGTTTAGAACTTGCATATGTAAATAATAAAAATATTTATCTTTAAGGTGATCTAGCTTTAAACTGGTTACACACTACATAAATTTCATAGGACACAATTATTAATGCCTGAATATCCCACTGAGCGTGCCGATTCATTAATACACACTGCATTATTAGATTATATTGTCTTCTATTCTTTTGGCATCATTCTATAATGTAATTGGTAAAATTGGAAGTTCTAAAAGATGCAATCAAATGAGGTGATGTACTTTGCAATGATCAGGCATGATAATGAGATAATGGCCCGGATTCAGAGATTTAGGGGATCTGCTAAAACGTCCTATTCAGATAGAAACACACACCTCTGAATTGCCCATAACAAAAAACGGACACTAACTTTTAAACTCGCAGTCGGAGCCGTAATGGCTCCAACCGCGGGTTACCGTGGCACAGCCTAAACTAAGTTTAGACTTTTTTTTTTTTAAATAAATGGAAGTTTTAAAAAACCACCTCCCACCACCACAAAAAATAAAATCAATAAATAATATCGGCCCTACAGGGCATGCTAATGCTTGTAGGGCCCGTTGCGCCATATAAATGTCCCCAATATAAAAAACAAACAAAAAAGAACGGTAGTGCCGGCCTTATTTTGTAAAAATAAAGAACTTTTTTCTTTTTAAAAACCTACTTGCCTGCTCTGATGGGGTCCAGTCTTGGATGCTTTTAGTCCTGGGGGGAAACTTGGCAAAAAAATGTTTCCAAGGGTATAAATATGCCCCTTTTCTCATTTAAATATTGTGGAACTCCCAGTCGGCTGCAAACACAGACGGATGGGCACACTTGCGCCCGTCTTTTTGTTCTCGCTCCCGTTGTGAGCAGTGCTCATTTTTGTTGCGCTTCCGTCTGAAAAAAAGAACTAAAAAAAACGCTTCCGCTTCCGTCTGAAAAAAAGAGTCTGAATCCAGGCCATTGTTTAAAACTAACTTTTTACCATGTGATCTTCACAATAATCTAGTGAAAAATATGCGTTTACCTAGCTTTATCAGCACCAACAAAAATAAAGCCTAAACCTCCACCTGGACAAACCATGTTGCAATGTGAAGGTTGCAAATTAATTTCAGGGAAAATACTTTCTTTTGCTTTTGTATTTTTTTAAGATTTCCATACTGCAAAATATACATTTCCATCATTGCATACAGTTATGTATAATTATGCCTTACAATAACAGAGAGAAACTAAAAAATAGGTAGACCAATAAGAGGATTTGTTTCATTATTATTTATAATATAGTAGTTCAGTTTAGAATGTGTTCAATTAAATTAAATTAATAAATTAAAGTACTTGATTGCTTAGTTATAACATAGTTTTATTCCTTCTGTCATAATAGCTGTATCATCCATCTGAGAAACGTAATTTATTAATGAAAATGATAGATTATATCTTCCTCTGTCTGGTACATTGCTATTTAAATTCAAGATTAGATCATGTACTAGAAATGAAAGTACTTCTACAGTCTCTGGGACTAATGAATGGATGTACAGTAAACACAAACGTTTGAGTGAAATTGTTGTGTAAGTCTTGTTCAAAAATGGATTCTGGGCAAAACTAAATGCTGTATGGTTTTCATAAATGTCTCTGCTAAGTTTTCGAACACATTGAAATAATAATAATAAAAAATAAACAAAACAAGTTTAGTTATGCATACAATAAAAAGGGTATAAAATGTTGATTTGGGTATATCATCATACCAGGCTGAATTCTCTTATACTCTGCCCAACACCCACTAACAATGGGCCTGATCCAGACCTACGCCCGCGAGCGTAGCGTGTGTTCGCCCGGGCGTATACACTTTCACGCCCATGACACTCCCATTGATTGTACCGACTTACGGTGGCCGAACCCTACCCTAACTTTTTCAAGCGTCCATGCGAATTTTCGTACCGATACGCTGGTCGTACGGGGCTTAGCATGCCCATACTGTACAATTTCAATGGCTATCCCCGCCTCTGTGTATTAACTCGAGCCTCCGGACTTTCGTCGTACAAAACGCACGCCCCTTGGGCGAAAAATACGCTCAAAATACGCTCGCTGTACGCTCATGTCCTTCGGACGACCGGAAGTTGTCATACTGCACATGCGCAGTGCGTTTTTTCGCCCGGTTTCACGCTCCCGACCGGCGTACGATCGGTCGCGGGCGTAGGTCTGGATCAGGCCCAATGTCACCTTGCTTTTTTAGGGAAGCACAAAAATTTTCCAGGTTCACCGGTCTCCATTATGTACCATAATATACTCTGTCATCAGGTTGACTGTTTTTATGGTAGTACATGGGCAATCCGGGGCGGGCCCAACTTTTTTTTTGGGGGGGGGGGGGGCAAGAATTTAGCCTTCCCACTGGTGCCCCATGTCACCTAGGTGTGCCCCCCAACCTTGTGCAATATGTGTATTTGTGCCACCACAAAGCGGTAGTACGCCGTTAAAGGGTTAAACCTGTCTGCAGCCCCCACCCAGTACTCCGATCATATCTCAAGCCCCCCTTCCAGTTCTCCCATGTGTCTACAGCCCCCCAGGATGATCCCCATCATGTCTTATCAGTTCCCCCATTATGTGCCTCCAGTCCCCCCCAGTATTCCCCATCATGTCCAATATCCCCATCATGTGCTTCTAGCCCCCAGTATCCCCATCATGTGTCTCCAGCTCCCCAGTATTCCCATTATGTCTCCAGCCCCCACTCCCAGTACTGCCATCAAGTGCCAGAAGTTTCCCCACCAGCCAGTACACCTATTAAGTGCCCCCCCAAATTTTACTTACCTTACCTGTGTTATCCTCCACGACGCACTCTCTCTTCCTCCCTACAAGTTCCTGTATGAGCGCCTACATCCGTTACATAGAGAAGCTGCAGTGGCAGGCACATACAGAAACCTCCTGTGTGAGCCTGCCGGTCTTCATAGTGGGGGGATGACCGGCAGTCTCACACAGGAGGTTTGACAGTTGCCTCCCCTGTCATCGGTCTTCAGCGCCCCCTTGTTATTTTGGGGGGCTAGATGCCCCCTCGCACCTTCCCATTCCGATGCATATGGTGACAGTGGCATAAGGGAGAGATGACAGTGTAATCAGGAAGAGGTGACAGTGGGATCATTTATAGAAAGGGAAATTGGGAAAAGGGAGAAGTGACAGTGCAATCAGGGAGAGGAGACAGTGGTATAATATAGAGGTGACAGTGGAATTAGGGAGAAGTGACAATGGAATAAGATAGAGGTGATAATAGGATCAGGGACAAGTGACAATGGAATACGACAGAGGTGATAATAGGATCAGTGACAGATGACAGTGGAATAAGATAGAGGTGACAGTGATACATTATAGAGGGGACAGTGAGATAAGATAGAGGTTACAGTGGGAGCAGGGCATAAATGGCAGTGGGATAAGATAAAGGTGACAGTTGGATCAGGGAGAAGTGACAGTTCGAGCAGAGAGACTTGATAGTGTTTTAAGACAGAGGTGACATACTGTAGATTCTGGGCTCTATTTACAAAGCTTTAAAAAGTTCATTTTGTGGATTTATGAAGTTATAACTCCAAAAACAGCGTAGGGACGCTGGGGTACGTCCCCTCCAGCGTCCCTACGTCGCTACTATGGACGCTGGATCGGGCGTTTCCATAGTGACGCCGGGCAACATCTGCCCGGCGCATGCGCATTAAGCTTACGGCCGCCATACTAGCGACGGCGGCCGTAGCTCTGGATCAGACCCTATATTACTTGTGATTCTTTAAGGAAACCTAGAAAATATGGTCTGTTAGTGGTCCCTGAGGACTGAGGTTGGGGAACACTGCTTTAAGGCATTCAAGGACTGCTGGAAGCTATTCTCTATTTACAGTGAGAAAACTGCAGTTCCCAGCATGCTTCAGGATATACAGAAAAGAGAAACAGGAATGAAGTATTTTGAATATCAGGGTTGGTGTTTGTTCTAAAATGGGGAAAATGCTGTGAGGAGAGAGAGAAAAAGATAAGATTAGAGAGTGACTGCAGTGTTGGAGGGAAAGATTTATGACAAGGGTGATTGGGAGAGAAAAACTGAAAGCTGAGGAATAGAGACTGTGAATCCAATCTGTTTTATGCAAACCCAGGGATCTTATAAATTACTTACTTATAAATGTAAGTTATTGCCTGCAAAAGTAAACACACTACACATTTAGTACTTGGAACTAGATTAACCCTGGATTATCCAGCTCAGGATTTGTCTCCAGTTTGTTTTTACAGCACTGAGTGATTGGTGTTAGTGGTCAATTAGCTCCTAACCACTTTAATGCAGGGTTGCCGACTCTCCCGGAATATCCGGGAGACTCCCGAAATTTGGGCAGTTCTCCCGGTATCCCGGGAAAGCCGGCAAATCTCCCGCAAGCCCCACCAGCCTAGCGTTAGTAGGGATGTGCAGGGCTTGATGATGTCATCAAGCCCTGTTCATCCCCTGAAACGCTAGAAAATACAGGAGTGATTGACAAGGGGCGGGGCTTAATGACGCATTTTGCATAAAACACGTCCTTAAGCCCCGCCCCTTGAAGAAATCAATGGCTTTGCTCTGGGATCTCCCGGAGGGAAGCTCTAAAAAGTCGGCAACCTTGCTTTAATGCCCTAGGCAAGATATCAGTTTGTGTATTCTAAATTGACACCAATCCCACTATAAAAAATGTTTCATTCTCTCACTCAGAATCTACTACATACTACTGCAGTGACTCCCAGCGGGCATGCACTTTAGAGAAATACATACTCTTTGGGGGTAGAGTATCTAACAAACACGTTCTGGGTACTCCCTGTGCAGTGGCCTTAGCAGTTCCTCCCAGCAGTTTAATAATACCCCTTTCAAACAGAAAACCCATGTTACACCTGGGTCAATCAACACGGCTTTTAGCTGTGTTGAATCTGTCAGACCGCAGCTACAACCCGGGAATAACCCGGGTTGTAGCCTTTCACACTGGAGCCGTGTCTGCCGAGGCAGATAGTACTCCCCATCCCCCATCTTACATATTATTTATGGATTACCCAGGTTCCCCCGTTCACACCAAAAAACGGGTTAGGCTGACCCGGGAATAACCTTGGTGTTGACCAGGGTCGTGGACCCTTTTACATCAACACCCGACCTGGGTTATTCCCAGGTCGATAGCTTGGTCTAAAAGGGGAATTAGTAGGTCCCCCAGACCCAGTAGGAGTAGACACCCTCATAGACACCATAGAAGGTGTTCCTTTTTATCCTTGCGCTGGCCACACCATAGCTTTCACGGGCATAAGCGCAATTATTACCTTTTCGCCACTTCATGGTGGTGGCCAATTTCACCACACCGTAAGAAATCTGCATCCAGATATTCGTGTACAAGCTCCTCATATGTCCATGGGCTCTGTTAGTGAGTCGCTGGGACCAGTTCTGATGTTGTTCCTGCTTCAGCTTCATAGGAGAGCCCCAGCCTGAAAAGTAGGTCAGGGAAGCATCAATAGATGGAGAAGAGGCTGTGTTGCGAGGATGGTGGTGCTGGTGTGAATTCTTTCGTACAGGACCCAGCAGTGTTGATGATCAACATTGACCATGTCAAAGCATCCCAAGTGAGTCTAGTCTGTGTATGGATTCTGCTGATACATTGGGTTGGATCCAGACTTAAGAAGGAGCTTGAAATTAAGAGAGGAAAGTTACTCCTGGGCTAAACCATGTTGATTTCAGGGGGAGTCAGGTTAATTGTATTCTTTGCATGCAGGGATATATGTTTGAATTGCTTATTGCAGACAGATACTGACCAGCGTTACTTTTACACTGTTATTTAGACTTGGGATAGGAAACCCAGCTCTCAACTCTAATGCTCCTTCTTAAGCCTGGGTCCAGTCCAATTTTTTTCCTCTTATTCTTCCATAATATTTCACTATCATCCATAACACTATCTTCCGACTTTTCCAGACGGCATCCATGTCACTTAAGGTGTCTATCAATGGCTTTCCCAAGGAAAATGGCTCATAAGTGTGCCAATAAAGCTATTACTTCCCATACCAACCCTACCACTTCCATTATAGTCCATTGTGACCATACTAGAAGAGCTAGTAGGGGTAAGGGAAGTGCTTAAGCTGCATGTCCGCAAGAAAAGACATTTTCACAACTACAAAAAAGCAGATAAGCACTTAGCGTGGCACGTAGCTGGCAGACTCATAGGACCAAATGCACAGGTCTGTCTGTTAGGCCACTTGTGAATGCATGTGCCCTCCAGTTGTTACTGTAATTTTCTGATAGTAACTTCTATCATACGGAATTTAGGACCTTGTTCATATTTAAAAATGATTTAGGTTTTTAATCATACACAAAAAGTATCAAGGCAAATCCCCTGACACGCCCCTTGTTTTCAGCTTCTTAACCGACTTACGAATGCCATAGGGCTACAATTATCTTTAGGTTCGTAGTTTTGTGCTAATTAAGAATGTTTTTTCTTAACTGCACCCAGATTTCCTCATTTAAATAGCTCCCTCCATCCACTCTTCTTATCTTCGTTCATAAGTTTTTTCAGCACGCCCCTTCTTTCTTAAGTCACTACGAACCTTGAGGAAATAGGTTTGTAATGGTGATTCAGAGCTGTTCTGTTCTTAAGTCCTACGTAAATTGCATATACTAAGTTACTACGCATGCGCAGTATATCCCTTCTTAAATATACGCACCTAAAAAGACGCATTTTCTTAACTGTGAATCAGGTCCTAAGTTCTGTACGATAGTTGTTCCGTCTGATAGGGCGTCTCTTCCCCTCTGCCCGCACAAATTACAAAAGATGGGCGGGGGCAGATGCTATTTATACAGTTGGGGCAAGGTTGTGGGGATGTGAACGGATCAGAAGTCTTACGGAAGTGTGGGTCCCTGTATTTCGATAGGGTCGTTCTCTCCCAGCCAGTTCCGAACTGACTGGGCAAACTATTGTTTATGCCTCGAAGGCACGGTGCTCCAAAAGGTAAGTAACTATTCTATCCCCAAACCCACTCCCTAACCCTAAGTCTACCCCCCTAGCCTAACCCTAAGTCTCCCGCCTGCAGCCTAACCCTAAGTCCCTGGAGAGAGTTACTCACCTCTCTGGTGGTCCGGCAGCTGCCCTTCCAAAAATGAATGGGTGAGTATGCGATTCGCATACTCACCCATTCATACAAAAAAAAAAATAAAATTCTACGATGTATCACATTCGAAATAGGGACAGCCGAAAAAGCAACTTTTAGCTGTCCCTACTTCGTAATGACAGGCATCGGTGCAGGGACTTGCACCGGTCTTACGGACCGCTGATACATACAATTAAGTTAAGGCAGGCTTATGGCGTAACTACCTTAAAGCCCACACAAGAAAGAGAGGAATGGCAGGGAGAGTTCAGTGGTAAACGCAGGATTTTGAAAGTGGGAATTCCAATGCATGTAATACATGTGGGGGTATATTATACGTCACAACAGTTTGGAGCAGAAAATGTGACAAATAAGCTCCGCCCACATTGTCATGCCACATGGGGCAAAGATTTAGATGGTAATTAAAACATCGGTGGAACAGTCAAACTAAATTGGGCCTGTCCTGCTGGAATCGGGACAGTTGGGAGGTATGTATTAGGGGTCTGGACATGACACACATGTGCTAATCCCATTCCATATTCAATTAATTTAACTGTCTGCTCACCATTTTGTAGCTTCCCATTCCTGTTTAACTATATTTAACTACATTTATTTTCTGAATATTTAAAACTTACTTATGTGAAAAATAGAATTAATTAAATTAAATTAATTTAATTTAAATATAATATTCAAAGGGAAACAACCGGTTTCTGCAAATCCACATGTAAAATTCTACCACAAAAGGAAAGGTGTAATGAAAAATACAGTAACAAATAATACTGTCTTCTGTTTCTGTTTTCTCTAGCTAATAATAAAACCATTGTGTAAATCTGTGACTGAGCTGCCAGCCACTGACATTAAAAAACCTTTCACTTAGTTCTTCATCTGAGGTTACTGGAGTTCACTTTATAAACGACTTGTGTGCCTGCATGGTAGTTCCCAGCCCTGTGGTACGTTTTCTACGCAGCACCATATCATTCTGAACCTAAAATTTTCACTCACATTTCAAGAAGTATATGAGGTAAAACTCTTATGACTGGGAAATACATTAAACTGTGACAAAATGTAAAATGATGGTCTTTGTATCACTTTCCCTGTGAAGTAAATGAAATACATGCAATTAATCTTGATGCAATACATGGTTGCTTAATGAAGCATTGGTGATGTATGAATTGTGGTCAGTACAAGGAGGGAAATAGGTTTATAGATAAATTAAGCACAGATCAATAAACTATTTGAATAAAGTATCAAAATGCAATGACCACACCACAACAAATAGGCAACATCAATATTTTCAAAGACTCTGTTAAAAATCAGAAAAACTTTCTATTAGACATTATTATATATTTGTATATTTTCACACTGTATAACATAGCAATATGAAATGCAGTGTATTTACAAAGAGAAATCTGTTCACAATTTTATGTATAAGGCTTATTTCCCATAAGGACTCTAATAAAAAGTAATGGTACATTTTACTGTACTGATTTACTGTGACAAAGCTATTATGTTACACTCACAGACATTTTGTAGCTCTTATGGATCTAAGATGGATGCTTCTGATTAGTTCTAATTTCACAAGAACAACATTGTAATACTGGTGGCATTTACTCTCTATATGTGATTCAGTTCTCTGACCAATGATCAATCTGGGGCTGTGTCACATTATGACATTACATCACCTGTATTACTTGTAGAAATTAAATTTTTACATATACTCTCTATCCAGAAATTAAGGTATTTATTTATTAATAGGTTTATATATAAACACTTTTCAACCCACAGGAAATGTCAGGAGTGTCTTAATACAGACCTCCTGACTACACGTATCGCAAATGGATAGGAACTCACCTACAAGAGGTGTCTTGATGCTGGGCAGGTGAGCTTAACCCAGTATAGCTATATTGTGAACTACATCTCCTTTTTATGTATGTTCTGACACATAGTGTTATAAAATGTGTGTTTTCAGCGCCTGACCTCTCTTTTGTTCCTTGTAGTTACACAGTGGTCACTTTGGTCCTTGGCTGCACCTGTCCATTTATATATAAACTTGCACACCTTTCATATATTTGAGTGGAAGCGCAGCCTTGTGTGTTTTTATGTTACTGTTAGTTTTACTTTGGGAGCCTGACCCCTCCCAAATATGGCCGCTTCAGACTGTTCAAATGGCTGCCTGGGAAATAACGTTTCCATGGTGACCAAATCACGTTTGGTCACCATGGAAACGTTATTTCCCAGGCTGGTCAAAGCAGAGCTGTCATTAGTGTC
>WWET01002382.1:85476-97202 GCA_011038615.1 Limnodynastes dumerilii
GATACCTTTCCTCCTCGGTAGATTCTAATGTAATGCCATTAAGGAAATATTGAGCCTTTGGGTTTTTGTGCCCCAAAAGCATGATTTTGCATTTTTTGGCATTAAACTGCAGTTGCCACACTCTTGACCATTCCTCCAGTCTACCTAGATCATCCCTCATTTTCTGTACCCCACCTGGCGTGTCTACTTGGTTACATATCTTGGTGTCATCTGCAAAAAGGCATATTTTCCCCTCAATACCACAGGCAATATCACCTATAAAGATATGAAATAGCACTGGTCCAAGTACAGAACCCTGTACGGGAGATACAGGAGATAACAAGAGAGTGAATGAGCGTTTTAGTGGCGTCAGTTGTCAAGAAGGGTCTGATGCGAGCAATGTTGTGGAGATGAAAGTGGCAGGACAGTTAGAGGGCACAGATGTAGGGGGTAAAGGAGAGAGAGGAGTCCAGGATGACGCTCAGGCAGCGGGCTTGGGTGGATGAGGAGATGGTGGAGTTGCCAATAGTATTAGAGATAGTAGTGTCACGGTCTGCGGCTGCAAGCGCCGCACTTACCCTGTCAGATGTCTTCCTGGCAGCGGTCTTCTCCCTGCGGTGCTGCAGCTTTGGATTTCAGAGACTGTCACTGCACAGTGACAGTCTCCTATACTTACCAAGCCTGACCCTGCATCTTCAGCTAGCGTCCCACGTGTGTTCTGGCGCCAGGATCAGCGGTACCACCGGTCCGTGGGCGCCGCCATCTTGGAATACTTATGTGGCGCTGAACTGCCAATGAGGATCCTCCTCTCCAGTCCTCTAGCCAATCGGTGCACAGGGCGCTCAATTTAAACCCTGTGCACTCTATCCTCAGTGCCCAGATCTACTTGGTCTTCATGAAGCTGGCTGTCCTGATTCATCAGTCCTGTGCCTTGCAGACTCCAGTCCAGTGCCTTGCAGACTCCAGTCCAGTGCCTTGCAGACTCCAGTTCTGTGCCCTGGAGACTCCGGTCCTCTGCCTTGCCGACTCCGGTCCTGTGCATTGCCGACTCCGGTCCAGTGCCGTGCAGATTCCAGTCTTGATCCAGTGCTGTGCAGATTCCAGTCTTGATCCAGTGCTGTGCAGACTTCAGTCCAGTGCCGTGCTGACTCCAGTCCAGTGCCTTCTCTGTGGGTCCTGATCCTGCCGTCCTGGTCCTGCCATCCCGGTTCCGCTGTCCTGGGTCCTTTTCTGGTTCCAGTGCCGTGGTCCTCGCAGTCCGGTCCAGTAGCCTTGTGGTCCAGCTCGTCCCAGCACGCCAGTCTGGCGCACCCCAGCACGCCAATCAAGTGCAACCCAGTAATTCAATCCTGCATCCAGTCAAGTCCTGGTTCAATCCTGCATCCAGTCAAGTCCTGGTTCAATCCTGCATCCAGCCAAGTCCTGATTCACTCCAGCATCCAGTCTCGCCTTGTCTTGCCTGAGTCCTGATCTAGTCCTGGTCCATTCCACAATACAATCCAGCCTTCTCATCCAATCAACCTCAATCTCACTGTCTACCACCCGGACTCATTATTTGCTACCTTGCAACACCTGTCGGTGTGCACCCCTGCTCATGGACTCTTATCCTCACTATCGCTCATCCATTCCCCGTGGTCCCTCTGCCTCCTTGATCCAAAGACTGTTCACTATTATTGGTTACCCCTTGTTCCTGTCTTGTGCAACCATCACTATTAAAGTCAAACATTATTTCACTTCACTCCTGCTCATCTGTTGCTTCCCTGGAAACCCGGGGCAGGTCCCACCATTCCTCGCAGTTCGTGACAAGCAGGGGTAGAGGGTATACGTGAAGGAGGGAAGACTATGATTTTAAAGATTTGTTCTAGGTATTTCTGAATTCCAGTATTGATGGACCACATAGAACATTTTTTTTTCAGTATCTATCTAAATTCTTTCTATTTACTATTCAATATGACCATTTATAATTCATAACCAATCAGTTCCAGATTATAATTGTCTCTCATTTCCTGTTTTGAATAGCCAATAAGGACTCATCTGTTTGGTCATTCTAAAAGTGTTGACTAAAGCAGCTCCCATGCCACAGACAAGTGCAGTAAGGATCTTAAAATGGTTGAATATGTAGGTAATTGGTAGTGCAGCTAAAAGAATGTTTTGAAGCTGGAAATTTGCTTTGCAGGTTGTACATCTCCCCAGCCTCAAAGTATCTCAGAAACGCTGCTTTACATAGATTTTATGGCAGTTTGACGTGAAATTGATTCCTATTTAATTCCATGCTTTACAAACCTCATCTAAAGTTTGCTTCAAATCTGCAAGATAGGCTGAACCTGTGTGTGTGTTATGGACACTTTATATTTAATACATAAATTATAAAGTAGATATTAGTTACCTATTTGATAGCTAAGGACCGGGGCCTGGATTCACAACACTATACCTTACATGTTTCACATATGGTCTTAAAATAGCCATAGTAGCTACTGCGCATGCGTCGTAACTATTTTACTTAATCTACGTATCGTTTCATTATGTAGATTGCGTATATACAGTCTTTGAAGGCCGCATATACGCAATCTACGTAACAAAACGATACGTAGATTACGTCAAAATAGTTACTACGCATGCGTAGTAGCTACTATCGGTATTTTAAGACCGTATGTGCAACATGTAATGTACGGTTTTGTGGATCTGGGTCCGGATCCACAAATAATAATGGTAGCCTTCTTACACATACAAAGTGCGTAAGTGGGCTGTATGGAGGGGAGGGCGCATGTGCCCTCCAGATGTTACATGGATTTTACTCACGCAACTTCTATTGTATGGGACTTAGTTCCGTACGATGGGATTTAGGAACAAAGGTGCTGGGCTACTTCACATTATAATGGGTGTGGAGTCACAAGCGGATCAGCAGTCGGAAGGATCACTGATCCATTTGTGTGACTTAAGGCTGCCTTATGGCAGCGTAAATCACACAATCTCCACATGAGATAGGGTAGTGACGGGTAGTTACTCTTCTGTGCGTAATTTAAGACAGCCTAAACGTAGGAAAAAGCATGTGGGGGTCAGGATCTGGTCCTTGTGTTTAAAGTGTTTAAATCTGTATATAAATGATATGCAACAAATGAATAAAAAATAAATAAAAATAGCAAATACTTACATATTGCCTACCACTAGATGACATTACAGAAACATACAGGTTTTTTTTGTTAGAGTCTATAGCTTACTAATAAAGAAAACTGTAAATTTACATTTTATGTGTGTGTTTCTGAATATAATTGCAATATAAGTGAATAAACAAAATACTTAAAAAAGTAGGCAGGTAAAGCTGGACATACACAGCCAGACAACATTGGGAGCAATGCACACAGTCTATAGGCTAAAAGACTGCAGTATATTTCTTTGAAGAAAAAGGTAAAGTATGGATTTTGGGTTCATTAACATTTGAGAGATTCAATAATTGTTTTCTGAATGTTTTTTAAACATTATTTATATCCATACACTATATGATAATGATGAAGGATTATTATTATTTTTACTTTTATTGCATCCGGCACCCCACTCAGTGGCGCACCAAGGGGGGGTTTCTGGTTGCCCAGAAATCCCCCAAGATTGAAAATTGAAAAATAAATTGAAAAATGTGCAAAAAAGTATTATTTGAAAAGGGGCGTGGTTTTTCGGGTGCCGCGAAAGGGCCGTGGCTTAGCGGCCATATGAGACAGTCTAATATGGAGTTTGAAGGCCCTGGCTTGTGCTGCAATAGGAAAGCACGTGGGGGATGGTGAATGGGTCACAACACATTCAACAGTTCTTATGTACTGACACAGGCTCTGGTGCATTGTGTAATGCGCTCTATTAATGCATTGTATACTGCTCCCGTTGTTATTGTTTTTAGTTTTTTAATAAAATTGCAGGGGCTAATAAAACGGTGCTAACTCCGCCTACTTTCTGATTGGCCCCTCCTACAGTTTATTTGATCACTCCCACATGAGGCCAGAATATTTTCCAGGGCCATTTTATTTTCCCAATCCGCCCCTGCTCACATGGGCTAGACATCAGCAGAGGTCCTTTAGCCCACTTGGATCTAGCATCTACCTACAGCACAGGCTGGCGTCGCTGTATTGAGGACCGGCGCTGGCTCTCACAGTTGTCACAGATCTGGCTTAATGTTAGCTCTGAGAAACAGGGGGATCAGCGCCGGCCCTGAATTGGCACATACTATAAGGGGATATATTATGGGTCTGGGGTTGGCACATACTATAATATAAGGGGATATATTATGGGTCTGGGGTTGGGACATACTATAATATAAGGGGATATATTATGGGTCTGGGATTGGCACATACTATAAGGGGATATATTATGGGTCTGGGGTTGGGACATACTATAATATAAGGGGATATATCATGGGTCTGGGGTTGGGACATACTATAAGGGGATATATTATGGGTCTGGGGTTGGGACATACTATAAGGGGATATATTATGGGTCTGGGGTTGGGATATACTATAAGGGGATATATATTGGGTCTGGGGTTGGGACATACGGTAGTCAGTCCCCGGTTAGAAAATGGCAATTTCGAAAATCTCTATTTCGGCCACTAAATTGCAAATTTTCGCTATTTCGAAAGTTCGCAATTTCGAATTTTCGCTATTTCGAACGTTCCCTATTTCGAATGTAATAGGTTATGAAACATGCACATTTCGATTGTATTTCTATTTCGATTGTTGTATTTTCGATTATTCTCTATTGCTATTATTCTCAATTTCGAACAATTCTATTTCATAAAGCTCCCTATTCAGAATATACTTCTATTTCTACATTTCTATTTTCGAATTTTCTCTATAACTCCCTATTCAGAATATACTTTTATTTCTACATTTCTATTTTCGAATTTTCTCTATAACTCCCTATTCAGAATATACTTTTATTTCTACATTTCTATTTTCGAATTTTCTCTATAACTCCCTATTCAGAATATACTTTTATTTCTACATTTCTATTTTCGAATTTTCTCTATAACTCCCTATTCAGAATATACTTTTATTTCTACATTTCTATTTTCGAATTTTCTCTATAACTCCCTATTCAGAATATACTTTTATTTCTACATTTCTATTTTCGAATTTTCTCTATAACTCCCTATTCAGAATATACTTTTATTTCTACATTTCTATTTTCGAATTTTCTCTATAACTCCCTATTCAGAATATACTTTTATTTCTACATTTCTATTTTCGAATTTTCTCTATAACTCCCTATTCAGAATATACTTTTATTTCTACATTTCTATTTTCGAATTTTCTCTATAACTCCCTATTCAGAATATACTTTTATTTCTACATTTCTATTTTCGAATTTTCTCTATAACTCCCTATTCAGAATATACTTTTATTTCTACATTTCTATTTTCGAATTTTCTCTATAACTCCCTATTCAGAATATACTTTTATTTCTACATTTCTATTTTCGAATTTTCTCTATAACTCCCTATTCAGAATATACTTTTATTTCTACATTTCTATTTTCGAATTTTCTCTATAACTCCCTATTCAGAATATACTTTTATTTCTACATTTCTATTTTCGAATTTTCTCTATAACTCCCTATTCAGAATATACTTTTATTTCTACATTTCTATTTTCGAATTTTCTCTATAACTCCCTATTCAGAATATACTTTTATTTCTACATTTCTATTTTCGAATTTTCTCTATAACTCCCTATTCAGAATATACTTTTATTTCTACATTTCTATTTTCGAATTTTCTCTATAACTCCCTATTCAGAATATACTTTTATTTCTACATTTCTATTTTCGAATTTTCTCTATAACTCCCTATTCAGAATATACTTTTATTTCTACATTTCTATTTTCGAATTTTCTCTATAACTCCCTATTCAGAATATACTTTTATTTCTACATTTCTATTTTCGAATTTTCTCTATAACTCCCTATTCAGAATATACTTTTATTTCTACATTTCTATTTTCGAATTTTCTCTATAACTCCCTATTCAGAATATACTTTTATTTCTACATTTCTATTTTCGAATTTTCTCTATAACTCCCTATTCAGAATATACTTTTATTTCTACATTTCTATTTTCGAATTTTCTCTATAACTCCCTATTCAGAATATACTTTTATTTCTACATTTCTATTTTCGAATTTTCTCTATAACTCCCTATTCAGAATATACTTTTATTTCTACATTTGTATGCTGTTACGTTTGGAAAAGTTAAGGTAGGGTTTGGGTAGCGTATTTTGACAAAATAAGTCTGTGCAAGGGGTGTGCCGAGGGGAGTGTAGCGAACTTACATGTACGAAAATACGCTCTGCGAATATACGTACGCACACACGTAGTTCTGGATCTACCCCATTGTTAGTAATTTAGCCCACAGTTGGAGTACCAATCAGCTGCCTCCGTACACTTGTGAAAGATTTAATGCTAAGTCTTACTCATACCCCCTGTTGCAACGATCTTCTCGACCCAGAAAGGCGTCCCAGCAGCAGCAGGAAGAATAGGAATTGTCTGAGGGAGGTAATAACTGTGACATTGTTTCATTGCATCTTTTGGAAAGGTGAAATGATGCACTCAAATTATGACATGATCAGCGTACAAACTTACACGATACTGTTCCAAACACGTTTATCAGGTGATTGGAACATTACTTGTGTAAAAAAAAGCCGACTAAAGTCTATTGTACAAGATACTTTCTGTAACTCAGTGAGTAGAGAGGGAGGAAATGGAATCTATGCAATGCACACAGCAAGTGTTATCTTCACTCACTTGCAAAGAAAGAGCAATTCTGTTTGCTTTGCATATAACTAAAATGTGACGTTTGCGGCCGAATAATTATATGAAGTGTTCGATGCTTATTCTGTCTCTATTAATGAACAGGACATAACTTCCAATCATACTTTAATACCACTTTCACATTGCCACCCAGCTCTTCACATATTTTTTATTTTCCTCTCACAATGGGCAATATCCTGGATTTTTGAACCCGGGACTGCCCTGTGAGACGTCAGTTTGATGACTCTTGTCCTTAATCCCCCCTCAATCACTTTCCTTTGGTGAAATAACCTGGGTCTTATCTTTCAATTTGACGGTTACCTTGGTCAGACCTGGGAATAACCCTTCAAAAGTCCTGAGTATAATTCCCAGGGATAACGGCAGGAAAACACTTTCACACTGCACATTGACCCGAGTCGTTATGGCTTGCCCCGGCAATAAACCGGGTTTTTGATGCTATGTGAAAGTGGCATAAAAAAGATGAAATTATCTCATGCTAATTTTTTTTAAAAGGGTAAATAAATATCCAGCGCTGATATCGTATTCTAAAGGTAAATAGGCAAACATAAATTCTGTCTGTTGCCTGGTTGGGTATAATAAAGTGATAGAACGGCCCTATTTCGATAAGGCTGTTTCCTCCCAGACAGTTGTGAACTCGATGAAGCATTGCAATCGATCCACAGAGCACCAAGCCTTTTGGTGCTCCGAAAAGTTAGAAAAAAAAAGTCCCCCACTCCTTTCCCTAATTCTAACCCTAACCCTACCCTCTCATTACCCTAACCCTTACCCTCTTTTCCTGGCAGCCTGACCATAACCCTTCTTTCCTGGCAGCCTAACCCTCCCTTCCTAGCAGCCTGACCCTAACCCTCCTTTTCCATTACCCTAACCCTCCCTTCCCCGCAGCCACAGGTGATGTCACATAGTGATGGAGCTATACAGTAGCGGGCCGATGCTTGGGGAAACCCTTCCCTGTACATCGGCCCGCTGTTAATGCAAGTCCGTGGCGTGCCACCTACATATGACATCACAGGTGATGTCACATAGTGATGGAGCACCGTGGATGTGTCCTGGGCCCCAACACTTCTGATGGCGGCCCAGCTCCTAGACCCTCCTAGCCTCCCTGGTCTAATGCTAGGATGTAGGGAACCCTGGTCTAGTGCTAGGGTGTAGGAAAAAAAATTCCAGTGCTGGAGTCCAGGGTCAAGGGGTCAGGAGCCACAGCAGAGGCATCAAGAGACACTGCACCATGGTCAGACGCCTGCAACAGCTGGAGGAAACACCCCAACAGACCTATTAAAGCCAGACCATGCCCCCACAAATCTCCATTATCCAGTCCTCAAACTCACTCCCATCTATTTCCCTGTAATGGTGTCCTAATGAGAACACCCCAAAGCTTAATAACTGAGGAAAAGCCTAAAATCTGGCATCTTTTCTGGCCAATGCTGGCTGTAGTAGTTGCTGGACACAGCCTTCATTATAAAGTAAAAAGTCTGCAGGGTCACTGGCTCTCTTTCTGTGAGAAGACATGGTCATCTTCATGCTGCACCAAAACTAGAAATGAACTGTAGTCTCCGTGCCCCCCTTTATATACCCTAAGACTGGGTGTGGCATGGTAACTTTAAAGGTCAAGTGGATGTGGTCTAAGAGCCCCACTTTTAAACAAGTCCCCTTCGCTGACCACCTTGACCTTTAAAGTTACCATGCCACACTCAGTCTGAGGACTGGAGAATGGAAATAGCATATCCCAGGGCTGTGCGCACAGAAAACACAGCAAAAAATACCCTCCAACATGACCCATTCCATTAGGCAAAAAATACTCTGCTCCTCTGTTTCCAACTGTCAGTTACTATGGTAACCTTCTTTGTTGCAGAGGCAAACAGTATTTTGAATATCAGTTAGTTCATTTAAACCAGGTGAGTGACAGTTGGAAGCTCAGGAGTGGATTAATTTGTACCTAATGGAATGGGTCATGTTGGAGGGTATGTGCACCTCAGCAAGGGAGAGACGTTGGAAGACCTGACCACAAGGATTGCTCTCATATACTGGAGACAGCGGAAGAAGAGGACACTCATTTATGTGACCTACTGTAAATAAAATAGAGCTTCTCCCACACACTTTACCTCAGCGTCTATTGTGTCTTCAATTCATCTCTTCTTGGGGTGTACAAATAACTTAATACAATAATGTAATTAATATTTAAACAAATTATTAATAATCCCTGAGAAGGTTCATACTGTATATAAAATGGCATAACAAAGCGTTTATATGTTATCTTTATATACACAAATACCTCTCTATAATGGTGGAAAAGGTCTTTTTAACAACAAAATAAGTACATATATGAAATAAGCTTGTTGTCTGTAAACCTCCTATAAATACAGAGCTGTAGCAGGGTCTAGTCATGTGACTGCGTGTTTACAATGGCTGGTGGGCATTTCTGCAGGGATGGTGCTAGCGTGTTCGGCGCCTCCCTGCAAACTTTAAATTTGCGCCTACCTGTTTAACAATTCGTCATTATAGTTACTAGAGTATAGTATCCATGTAAGCATCATAAAACACAATCTTGTAAACACAATAAAAGAAAGCAAATCATAGCCGCTACTATACAATAGTGAATCCCTTCTGATGAAATTATCAGCCTAAGGACAAAGAAACGCGTCAAGGGGCAGCATTTGATGTGGTCAATTTTTGCACTATTTGCTGAACAGAACTTGAAAGCATTTGCACTTTGTTGCTCTTTAGGATCCGCTGGAATATCACCCTCTAGGAACATTTGTATCAGCATATATTGAGCATATTTCCATATTATGGAGGAGGGATCTTTCAGCCAGTAGTCTGTCCAGGAGGTCTGATCAACCCCCTTGGTAAGATCACTTTGGCTGTTTTTGCCGTCATCACGCTATTCAGCACAGTCTGCGTGCTATTAGGAGAACCAGAGGGAGTTACACGTCTGCCAATTCCCGTTTGATACGGGTAACATCATCCACCTTGTATTCCGGTCCACGACACCGTTCTACCAATTACCTGACGGTCTCACACTTAAACCTGCACTCCGGCCAGCGATACCACTCTTCTAATCATACGACGGCCTCATATCCAAGGGACACGTGAGTTCCTCTAGTGCAATTGACGGCACTGTTCATTATAACGCATCTCCCTCCCTGCATGCTCAAATCCATTGAGCCACAGTCTTTATAGGCCCCTTGGCACTCCCCTTGAATGTACGTAATTTGTCCGAGATCCGCTTTCCAAACCCTACCTTAACTTTTGCCCACGTAACCGATGTCATCCGTTCACGTACGTATGGGCAACACGTATTTACTCAGCTAAGCACGCCCATACTGTACACTTTAAATACAAACCCCCGCATAGATAGCGTATTTCATACGTATTTTAGACTCACGTAAAATTGGCACGCCCACACGTAAGGATTTACGTGACACATACGTTAATGGCCCATATGTTTACATTTACGCTACGTTACGGAGCGTATTTTCTATGGTGCGCATGCGCAGTACTTACCAAAACACGATTTTACGTCTCCGCCATGCGTAAATTCGCTCACAAGCGTTGTTCTGGATCTGGCCCATTATCCTAGTGACCGCTATACCATACAGGCCACCTTACAATACAGATTGCATCCTTCCGACTACTGTACAATAAATTCAACATTCTTGTAACCTGAATGCAGTTAAAAAAACAGTTACAAAATGCAATGCAGTTACAAAACAGAAAACATTTGTAACAATAATACAATAGAAGCACAGCCTTGTAAGCACTTAGTTATCCAGTTTGTGTGTGTGTGTACAGTGTATATATTCATCCAATCTCTCCCCCTTGCATGTACCCGCTTATGTGTCTCAAGTCTCCTAATATTCCCATCATGTCTCTGCAGCCCCTCACTATCCCCATCATGTCTCTGCAGTCCTTCAGTATCCCCATCATGTCTCTGTAGCCCTCAGTATCCCCATAATGTCTCTGCAGCCCTCAGTATCCCCATAATGTCTCTGCAGCCCATCAATTGCCCCATCATGTCTCCGCAGCTCTACAATTACCCCATCATGTCTCTGCAGCCTCTCAATATTCCCATTATGTCTCTGCAGCCCCCTCCCAATATCCACATCATATCTCTGAAGCCCCTCCAGTATCCCCATCATGTCTCTGCAGTCCCTCAGTATCCCCATCATGTCTCTGCAGCCCCCCTATTTCCCCATCATGTCTCTGCAGCCCCCCTCCCAAATTCCCCATCATGGGCCGTATGCAGAGCTCCGGCCGCATTTGCATTTGAAAAATGCTACTGCGCATACGCAGTAATTTTGTAATGTAATCTACGTTACTTCTTGCAACATAGATTGCGTATACGCGGTCTTAGAGCTCCGGTTTGCATTTGAAAAATGCTACTGCGCATACGCAGTAATTTTGTAATGTAATCTACGTTACTTCTTGCAACATAGATTGCGTTGCGTCGGTCTTAAAGACCCAGTATGCAAAGGTTGGGTGCAGATTCAAATAAGTATATACATTCCACTTGAAAATAAATTTGAAAAAAAATCTGCACACCAATTGAAAGATAAATATGCAGTCACTTTACTTTCATAATCCAATGTCAGAAATGTATCAAAGCAAATAAGGAGACCATACATAGTCCATAAAACAACCTCTATTAAAAATAGGATTGTGCTTTGACTTCTTTACAATATTGGGCTGGATCCAGACTTAAGTAAGTGCTTGAAATTAGTTACTCCTGGGCTAAAGTCATATTTCATCTGTTGCAAACAGTATTAGAGTTGAGAGGTGCTGTTTCCTATCCCAAGTCTATATAACAGTGTGATAGTAAAGCTGGTCAGTATCTGTGTGCAGTAAGCAATTCAACAATATATCCCTGCATGCAAAAAATACAATTAACTTGACTCCCCCTGCAATCAACATGGTTAAGCCCAGGAGTAACTCATTTCAAG
>WWET01002382.1:101429-132395 GCA_011038615.1 Limnodynastes dumerilii
CACATATATATATATATATATATATACACACACACACACACACAGACATCTGATAGGTGTGTGCATGTGTATATATATCTGATAGGTGTGTCCATGTGTATATATATATATCTGATAGGTGTGTGTGTGTGTGTATCTGGAGTGCACTGTGTATGTATATAGGATGCACTGTAAGTGTGTGTTAGGCCGGTACCCTCATGAGGCCGCCTCAGCATGTCTTTTTTTTTTTTTTTAATGACTGTAAAATGAGCAGCAGCTGCTGCGTCGCATCATTGGCCCAGTGCAGGTCCTGTACTGCAGAGGCCTCTCAGTGCACCCACTTCAGCTGAGAGGCCTCCGGCCCTCCGCAGTACAGGATCAGAATGAAGCCAATGAGAGAGACACAGCAGCTGCAGCTGCTCAATGATCAGCAGCCAGGAAACAGGAAAGGAGAGATCAGCTTACAGTTGCCAGGGGGTGGTGCTAGCCGTTGCTGAAGAGCAACAGACAGCCAATCGTGAGGCTGCCTGTTGCTGAGTGGGGTGGAGGCAGCCTCATGATTGACTGCATGTTTCTTTGTTACATCGTCTGGAACCGCGCCCTGGCAACTGTAACCTCATCTCTTTCCTATCTCTGCAGGGCTGCTGAGTACTGGCTCTTCAGTATGAACAGGTACACAAGTGTGTGTGTTTATCTGGAGTGTTCTGTGTGTGTGTGTGTGTATATCTGGAGTGTACTGTGTGTGTATATCTGGAGTGTAGTGTGTGTGTGTGTGTGTGTGTGTATATATATCTGGAGTGTACTGTGTGTGTGTGTGTGTGTGTGTGTGTGTGTATGTGTGTGTGTGTGTGTATCTGGAGTGTACTGTGTGTGTGTTTACTGGAGTGTAGTGTGTGTGTGTGTGTGTGTGTGTGTACCTGGCGTGTACTGTGTGTGTGTATGTGTATCTGGAGTGTACTGTGTGTATATCTGGAGAGTACTGTGTGTGTGCATATCTGGAGTGTACTGTGTGTGTATATATCTGGAGTGTAGTGTGTGTGTATATATATATATATCTGGAGTGTAGTGTGTGTGTGTGTGTGTATCTGAAGTGTACTGTGTGTGTATATCTGGAGTGTACTGTGTGTATGCATATATATATATAGATATAGATATATATATATATATAGGTTGCAGTGTGTGTATGTGTGTGTATATATATATCGGATGCATTATGTGTGTGTGTTTATAGGTATATGGGATGTGTATGTATGTGTATATGTATATGAGATGCACTGCATGTATCATATGTGTGTGTAAATGTATATGGGATGCACTGTGTGTGTGTGTGTAAATGTATATAGGATGCAGTGTGTGTGTGTTAATGTATATGGGATGCACTGTGTGGGTCCCCAGTGCCTGCAGTCTCCACCACTTATTGCATGGGGTTCGACACTTAGAACCCCCGCAAAGAGCTGGCTGTGCTATCCACAGCCACAGCTCTACCAAATAACGCTAGCGTGACCTCAGCGCCAAAATTTTGCAGAGAGTGCGCTGCGGAGGGGAGAGGCTGAGGAAGGAGAACGTGAAAGGTAAGTGTGCTGCATGCTTGGAATGGGGATTTGAAGGCTGGACATGGAGGGTGAACAAAGGCTGGGAGGGCACAAATAAAGAGGGGGCAATAAGGCGGAATGGACACATAAAGAGGTGCAATAATGCTATCTGGATACAGAAGGAGGGAGATATAAAACTGGGTGGGCATACATAAAAAGGGGCATACATAAAGAGGGGCTGGACACTAAAAGAGGGGGCAATAAGACTGGCTGGACAATAAAAGAGGGGACAATAAGACTGGCTGAACACAAATAGAGGGAGCAATAAGACTGTCTGGACACAAAGAGGGGGCAATAAGACTGGTTAGACACAAATAGAGGGGGCAATAAGACTGGCTGGACACAAAGATGGGGCAATAAGGCTGAATGGACACAGAAGGAAGGTTCATTAAGGCTGCTTGGATACACAGGAGGACACTGGTTGGATACAAAATGAAGGGGCAGAAAGGCTGTTTGGACATACAGAAGGAGGGGTCAATAAAGCTGGGTGGACACACAAAGAGGGGGCAATAAGATTGGCTGGACACAGAAGGAAGGGGCAATATAGCTGGATGGACACAGAAGGAGGGGGCAATAAGGCTGAAAGCACACAAAAGGAGGGGGCAATAAGGCTGAATGGATACAGAAGAAGGGGACTTTAAGTTAAATGTTAATATTAGTTATAGTTATAAGCTAACATAGTAAACATTAATTATAAGGAAAAAAATGTTATTAGCTGCGATGCTGAATTTATCAAATATAAAATAACATTAAATAAAATAATAATAAAAATCTATTAAATGTAATTTTTGTACTTTGCAATTCCTGCATTTTTTTGTATATTTTTGCTTTTGGTGTGCAGCAGAATTCTGGGAAGGACTTAGGTGTGCCAAGGGTGAGAAAAGGTTGATGAGCACTGCTTTAGTTAACTTCAAAAATCAGCTTGAATAGTTAAATTCTATGTGTACTCTTAGGTTGATAAACAATTGCATTGTAAGATTTACCCCTCATTTAAAACCTACAACCTACAATGTAAGTATGTGGAAAGAAAGATGTTTTTCTGGAACATATTTCTCCATTTATACAAAATAATATTTATTTAACATATTTAATAACTGATTTCTGTGTCCTCTGTTATATTCAAGCCCACAATGCATAGACAACAACAGGATATGCTACAAGCAATAGAGAGGAAGCCATTGTTGACAAAGTTAATTAAATATACTTGCAACTTAGTAAATGGACAATGGAAATGCTGAACAACACAGTAGCATAGTAGACAGCATGAATGAGCTGTGAAGTCTGTAATAATGCTGAACAAAACAGTAGCAGTGGTGTACCTGAAGCAGCGGAGTAGCAGAACTTGGTCAGCATGAGTAGTAGAGTACTTGAAGCAGTTGAGTAGCACAACTTGGTAACACAGTGGTCAGCATGAATAGTAGAGTAGCACAGGCATACTGGGACACTCAATAAATAAGTAAATCCACAGAATACTGGGAATAAAGCAGAACAGCAAAGCTGACAAAGAGAAACAGGGTATCCACAAGGAGATACTTGGACAGTTACATAGTACAATAGCACTTGTAGCACTGGCATAGGTTGACCTGTGCCAGAGGTTTAAATAAAGAGCACTTAGAACATATTGGAAGCTGGAAACATGTGACTGAGCAAGCGGAAGGTGTTTGGCAGTTAGCTGACTGGATCCAAGATGGCCACGCCATGAGTAAGACAATTCTGAGGTTATGGAACTCTGTCTCATGCACAATGTGAGAAACACTGGGGATTTGCCAGTCTGAGTAGGCCACAATGGAGGATTATGGCCAGCACAGCCTGAGAAGACCAGGAAACAACAGCATATGGTTCTGTAATTATGGCGTTTTGTGACAGGCCTTAACAGACCTTTGAACATTATTTGGCATATGCATACCTCCCAACATTTGAAAATTCGAAAGAGGGACAAAATTTTGCGGCCTGGTAGAGGTGTAGTGTCTTATACCACCCAGTGGGCGTGTCTGGGAAAGTCTTCCATATGTCTGCCCCTTATTATTTGTCCAGCCTCCATGTCTGCCACTTATGTCCAGCCTCTATTGTCTGCCCCTTTTAATGTCCAGCCTCTATTGTCTGCCCCTTTTAATGCCCAGCCCCCATTTTCTGCCCCTTTTAATGTCCAGCCTCCATTGTCTGCCCTTTATGTCCAGCCTCCATTGTCTGCCCCTTATGTACAGCCTCCATGTCTGCCTCTTATGTCCAGCCTCCATTGTCTGCCCCTTTTAAAGTTCAGTTTCCATGTCTCCCCCTTATGTACAGCCTCCAATGTCTGCCACTTTAAATGTTCAGCCTCCATGTCTGCCCCTTATGTCCAGTCTCCATGTCTGCTCCTTGTGTCCAGCCTCCATATCTGCCCAGCCTCCATGTCTTCCCCTTATGTCCAGCCTCCACATCTGCCCCTTTTAATGTCCAGCCTCCATGTCTACTCCTTATGTCCAGCCTCCATGTCTTCCCCTTTTAATGTCCAGCTTCCACGTCTGCCCCTTATGTCCAGCATCCATGTCTGCCCCTTATGTCCAGCATCTTCTCTTACTTACTTTGATGATTTCTCCTTCCTCCATGGTGCTCCCTCTCTCCATCTGCGTGCGGTCACATGGTGAGGTAGTGGTAATACAGGGCTTCTAAGGGAACCATATCTGTTTCTAGAATGGCAGTGACCACATAGGTTCGGTCACTGCCATTCACAATAACAGGTTTGGTCCTGTATTATCTGTACTGTGGAAAGCACTGCCGCATATACAGCGTGGGGCTTTTAAAAAAACAACAAACCACTGATCTCTCAGGACAAGTTGTGAGGCGAGTGGGAAAGTCCCCCGAAAGCGGGACTGTCCTGCTGTAATCGGGACACTTGGAAGGTCTGCATATGTCCAAATAAGTACAGCTCTTCATCACATGCATTTGCAGACACATTTTTACTACACATGCATAGTCCTAAAAACCACTTTCATATACTAAAAAACTCTGCATGCACACAACTCTGCATATGGTCAGCATGGATAGAATACATATATCACCAGCTTAAGAACCATTTTTTGATGAAAATCCTTTTATATGGCAAAAATTATATAAGAACTAGTCTAAAAACTAAACAGAAACTGAATATATAAAATAATCCTTAAAAATTGAGCTACTATAATTTTTAGTAATTGAAATATTTTTGTTTAACACATAGTTAACCTGATTATCAAACAGGACTGGTAGACATAAACACAAGACTTAAAAATAATAATAAAAATACTAATTTAATAAAATATGTAAATACAACTTTATTTTGTGAGTATAATTATAAACACTGTGTAAAGCATTTAAAGATATTGAGAAAAGAAAAATAAAACTAAATGAAACTAACCCCATTGCACCATTTTGTGTACTATATTTCTTTTAGTTTTTTGCTTTTATTGTATGTTTGCTAAGCCATTTTAGTTGAAATACTCTCTTTAAAGCAGAATAATTAGGACCATGCTTAAGGCTTTATTACAACAATCTGTTGCAGCAATCTGCTTTTATGACATTTTCACACAGCGATTCAAATTCTTCTGCACGGGTTCTTTGGCTTTTTCACAAATGTTTCTCACATCCCATCTTACTAATGTTGTTACATTTTGCTTTATGAAAGATAAAAGAAACTTGTAGAGATATCCACAGTATGTGATCAGTGGGATAACGACATAATCCTTCATTAATTCTAAATCTGGGGCAATGCATATTTGGCAAGAGATATAAAATACATAGATCAAGGACTTGATCTTCTCTCTAAACAATGCCACTTAGCAGTTTTTATTGTAAAGTGTCTAACACCTTACTGAATATAAATTGCAGCAATGGTATATTGCAATATGCAGAACACAACATCACTCCCCCCCTGTTTCCCTATGCCAATGGCTCATTTATATGTACATTTTTATCTATGACACTATAGGTCTGCACTATGCTTCCAGAAGTGTAAGCAGACCAACTCAGGACCCATAGCCAGAAGGCTAGGCCTGAGTCTGCATAGGAGAGCTGAACTCGCACTGGACCCCCTTCACTCATGCATAGTGCAGTTGCCCGCTGCTCTGTGCATACACAGGAAGCTGTCATAGGCTAACAGCTTAAGACAGTGCCCTCAGTCTATAAAAAAAATCTGGTCTTAATTGGGTTCAATTGTATGAGCAAGCCCTTACTGTACATTGACTACATGCACTCACCTCTTCACCATCCACCAGCCTTTCCTGTCTTAGTCACTGAAGACTGTGGACATTTCTGATTAAATACTCACTAAATACTTCTTTTGATTTATTTCAGGTGCCCGGATTTCAAAGTATACTGGAAATTTTTGTTATCCTAATGGCAATATGTTAACATGGCTGGAGGACCGAAGAGGCAGCTTCCCATTGGTGGTGACGTCATCCAAGATGGCGGCGCCCATCGGACGAGGATCCCGCGGCGCTTTGGCGCCAGAACACACGAGGGACGCCGGACCAGGTCAGCAGCAGCGTCGGGTAAGTAGCGGAGTCTGTCACTGTAATAGTGACAGACTCCGGAGCCGAACAGCACCGGAGCCCCGCACTGCAGCCAGCCGATGGATGGGGCAAGTGCGGCACTTGCTGCGATTTGTGACACGCACCTACACAGATGCACGTAGAATATTTAAGGTAGGATCCATTCCGTATGCAGGAGCGCCGGGGGAGTGCCATGCACTCCTGTGTATGAAATTTTGTATAACAAATATTCAGGACTTAAATCTGGATCAGGTCCATGTAAGCTAGTTTGTATAAGGCAAGTATTTAAGTAAGTCAAGTTTGCCGACTCTCCTGGAATATCCAGGAGACTCCCAAAGCTCCCAGGAGACTCCCAAAGCTCCTGTCAGCCCCGACCCCTTGGCTCTCATTATAGTAATGTACTGTACTGTAATCCCTATAGTTACTAGGGATGGGCGGGACTTGATGACATCGTCAAGTACCACCCATCCCTGGTACACTAGGGATTACAGTAATGATTGCCAGGGGTGGGGCTTAATAACACTAAGCCCCGCCCCATGTTGGCAGCTATTTCTTTCCTCTGGGATCTCCCGGAGTAATAAAATAAAAAGTAGGCAACCCTGAAATTATTTATGGCCATATACACTATAAACTGTGTCAAGTGTTACTAGTACTTTTTAATACACAAACACACACACACAATTTACACAATGTAGTCACCAGACTTTTAAATGACAACTTCCTTATAGCCATGGCACATACTGCACTTGATTTTTGCTAAGAGAATGATGGTGACATTACAGAATATCCTGCCCAAGTTGCTACCCTGCTGATTTAATGCTCCAGATGCCAACAGTGCCGAGAGTTCTAAAGCTGAATAAAATCTGCATTTACAAAGTAATCATTTTAATTCATGTGGCTTGTGCAGAATAAATGATAAACATGTAATGCTCTAAAAGTATGTTGAAGAGAAAAATGGAAATATCAAAAGTAGATTTGAACGGCAGCAGAATATTTATTGACAGTCATTTATGAAATGCCTACTTATTAGCAATGCTATACAGGGAATATTTAATTATTCTTATCCATCATGCTCCATTGGAGCTATATATATGACAAACACACACATTAGGGTTACCTAAATCGGAAACCATCCTACGGGTATTTACGCAAAGATTTTATTGCACTGGTAATCAAAAATAAGTAGCATTCAGGCAAAAGAAGCCAATAAATGAAGGCCCCAAAAAGGAAGTGAAAGCGCATATCGACAGAGTGGGCACCACTGACTACTAACTACTAACTGTGGATACTGGAGGTCTCCATGGATAATGTGTCAGAGACTGTATCTCTGTGGGAGTGAGGGGAGTGGCCTCCCTTTGACCACATAGAAGGCTTTTTCCAGTCCATGGACATTTGTATTACAGGCACACCTGCAGAGATCATCAGAGGACAATGCCATTGTCAGTCCACAGCAAATATTTCCAGAAATGAAAGCTAAACTATCTTGATCCAGCATTCAAAAAGAGCTCACAAACTTAGCCAAAAAGTAAAAAAATAAATAAATAAGGAGAAAAGCTGCCTTCTACTGTGGGCTGGAGAGGCTTGCCTATCTTGTAATAAAATATAACTTTTAATAAAAAAAATAGTTAATGAAAAATGGATATCAAAAGCTAAGAAATAAGAATTATTATAAATCAAAGAATAGCAATCAATGAGATTTGCTAATAACTCTGGTCTCCTTTTATTTCACAGGCTATTGTTGTGCTACAGAATGGTTCCGATATAAAGCAATCTTAATAAAATAAGACATCTTGTAGGTTTGTGTGTTTGGTTTTGGAGTGATAATCAGAGATGCATGGGATATACAGTAAAGAGTGCCAAAATGCTTGTTCTGAGTATTAAGTCTCCAGAGTATTGCCTTATGACATTTTCTAGGTATGTCTCTATCCTCATTATTATCGTAGAGACTGTTTTCCAATTATAGTATCTGAGTATCTCAGAATAGATAGCCCTATTAAGAGCTGTAGGTGTAAGCACAGATCAATCTGTTCCAGCAAAATCCCAGATGACAGCTAAAGGTGCTGGCATCTGAAGGTTTTCTGCAGTAGGTTGCATAGGTGTCCTAAAAAAACACAGTTTAATCTAGGTCAACACAGCGTAGTAATGAGTGACAGTATCAATTAACCAAGAAAAGACAATGCGTATTTCGTGTACAATTGTTTTTTAAGGCATAACCAACTTTGGTCTGGACAGGTATCTAGCGCAATTTGAGGATGTGTCTTTTCAAGTCATTCATGCTATAATACCAGTGAATATTGTTGCATTCCCTTTTACAGTAAAAGTCAAGTTTTAAAGCGTACTTATGAAGAGCGTATTACATGAACAACCTTCCCCCCTCCCACCACCAGTCCTCAGAGGTATATCAAAAGATGGTTTATCAAACAATGAGATGAAATAGTTAAGAAACTAATGTATTCAATCAATATTTACAGGAATTAGAGATGAGACAAATCTATAGAGAATACAGCAAAAATAGCACAGAAAAGCATATAAAAAGGGCATAAAAAAAGCAAGGCAATATATCATTTACCCTAAACATAATAAACAACTACAATGGGCTGGCATTGCAGGAGGCTGTTTTGCATTGTGAATAACCCTGATGGTGCCAGCCCAGCCCAACTAAAGTCCAGAGCCCTAGACTACAGCTTGGTTGGTCTACTGTGTGAAAGTTATTTCTTTCAATGTTTGTAGACAAAAATAGATTTCTTAAAATATATACAAATTTAATGGTAACAAAGGATTAAGACTTTGGGTTTCAATGTGATATTTTTCCTTTTTACAATACGCAAGCATTGGTTTTATCACAAAGGAATGCCTTCTGACCCATACAGACTTAAGAGGAATGAGGGGCGGGCTGAGTTCACAAGTGGGCGTTCCCTCTTAGTCAGTTTACAATATAGGCCTTCACCATGTGTACTCATTCAGACCTCCCTGTTTCATAGAAAATTTCTGCCCTTGAGTCAGTAAACTTCAGATATCCCCTGGTTTTGGTAATTATGGGGTAGATCCTCGGCTACGCAGGAGGGGAATTACGTACTGCTCATACCCGTTACATACGCCACCTCTGACGAAAATGGGGCTTTCCCCCATTGCGCATGTTGTATCTCCGCCGTGAAGGCGAAGATAGACATGCTAATGAGGACGGCCGTAATGATGCACTTCCCGCTCTGAGAACGGGCATAACGACCTCAGATGCCCATAGGTCTGGATCCGGCCCTTTGTCTGTATAAGGTGGAGGGATCATAATTCATATGCATGATTGTCTGGATAGGGAAGGCCATTGCATGTGGATCCCTCCAAATCTTGATCATGATTTAGTTGCAGAAAAGAATCTGTAACGCATGTGATTTACACAAACTACTTGGTTCTAGTCTTAATGGCTTGGAATACTATACTTGGACTTCCAGTGCGCGACTAAACTAAGATGGCTGCTTCTTACTGAGCTCTCCTTAATAGTTCAGCGAAACGGACCTCTCACGCTGCCCAAACCTGTTTTAAGTGTCCCTGGACACTGTAGCAGTGAAAAGGAGATATCGGCAGGCAAGAGGAGCGTTCTCTCCCGGCCCCCTGCTCACCTGCACTGAAGCTCAAACCCGACAGCTGCAGGCTGGTGTGGCAAGCCTTAGCCCCAACTTATATCGCCCAAAGATCCTGAGGACGTCCTGGGGTTTGCTTCCACCGACTGCTGCACTGACTGTGAGTACTGGTGGTGAATGCCCTAGCAGTGGTGGTGCCCCTGAACAAAGAAGGGATTGGGACAGTCTTCCCACAGCTGCCACAGTCTGCATTGGCCTGGACAGGGGTTCAATAATCCGAAGGCCCTGACCTCATTACATATACTTTCCAACTCCATAAAGGGGATTGTGCCTAGTCCAAGAGGTGTCTAATTTGTGTCCATAATAGGGGCTCCTGGATCGGCTCTGCAAGCACCTAACATTGCAGAAGTTGCCTAACCCCTGGACCTGTGTGGTGGGTCATACATTGCAAGCATTTAGCAGCAGGATTCTGCAGCAACATTTGCCTAAATACTATCCTCTTTGTGATTACCCACCAAGGAATTGCTGTTTGCCTTGCTGATAGGCTCAATTGGATCACTACTTTTACATCTTCGTAGACCCACTATAACTGCGTCTGAGCCTTCCTACTTAGTGGATGCTGCATTGTTTATTCCATTTTCTGGTACGATTTCTCCCCTCATTCCCATGGATGTTTCTTGAGGGGAGGCTTTCCTTGAAGATTTGCAAGACACTCTACCCAAGCTGCGAGATCCAAATCCTGAATTTTACCTATTATTTCATCTGAAATTAGATTGGTAGTTGAGAGCTGCTCATCCTTTGTTACTTCCCATTGATCAGCTAGGCTTTTTTTGGTTTTGCTTACTACTGTAACTGCATGGAATCTACTGGATAAGCGTGCCAGCTGCCTGTTTTTCCCATTTGTGCCCAAGCTACCCTCGGAGATCTATTTGGCTGGATATCATTTCTGACCCTTTGTCCTACTTGGCCATCACTCCCAGGGACAACTACTTGGAATTTACCTGATATTTTGGCGTCATCTGCATCATATAGAAGACGTAGTCCGAAGACATAGGCAGCTTGGTAAAAGAACAAATATTGTGTTGCATGTGTGAGCATTTGTGCACTCTCTCTCTCTCCCTCACGTGTGGTAGTGAGTCTCTACAGTTTGTGTTTAGCATTGGGTCTTTAGTGCTTGTGCTTAGTTACTCCTATCCAGCTGGTATTTTCACAAATAGTGGGCTACTCTTAAGGGTTTTGTGTACCCCCCCCCCCTTAAAAAAAAAGAAAAACATAGAAAAAAAAAAACATTAATAATATTACATTTGAAGTAGGGTGTTAGAGTTCTCTTTGGATATTCACTGTTGCTTTAAATGTAAAAAATTCAATATTTATTTGTGACCTACCTTCATATCATTTACTAATTTTAATAAGGGCATGAAAAGGATTTTGGATAAATCTTCTTCAGGTACAATGGGATAAAAAAAGAACAACGCAACTCCCCAGAAGTCGGTGACTCAATCCCCACCTTCCCCTTCTTTGTCTGGTTTAAGCCCAGATAGCCCGCCTCCATCTACTCCCAACCTTATAGTGGTTGATGTGGTAGATGTCTTTAATCATTATGCCCCTTATTATTCAGAGTCTAGCGGAGGTTCAGACCAATATTGCTTCCTTGGTGACCTGCCTAGACTCAAATGACAAGAGGGTTACCGAAACTGAACAGAGAATTAGCAATGCAGAGGATGAGGCCACATCCATGCAAAATAGTATCCTTTCCCAGAAAGAAATAATTACCACTTTGCTTGCTAAAGTAGATGACTTGGAAAATCGCCATAGACGAAGCAACCTGAGATTTGTGGGTATTCCCGAGTATATTAAGGGACAAGACCTGGTTGATTTTTTACAAATAGATATACCTACCATTCGTCAGGTTCAGAGTGACTTGGGAAAGGTCATTGTAGAAAGGGCACATCGTTTAGGGCCTGAAAGGGTTAGAGAAAATGATCTCCCTACACCAGTTATTGCTAAACTTTTGAATCTTAAAGACAAAGGGCTTGATCCAGAGCTATGTGTGCTGCCGTAGTTACGCCAATCTGTGCATGCGCCGGGAAGATGTTGCCCGACGTAATCCATGTCTCTGGGTGCCCTGGATCGGGTGTCCATAACTATAGCGTAGTTACGGACGAAGGGGTGGGCTTCTCCATAACTACACTGTAGTTACGGAAGGTAGGCGAGGAAAGGGAGGGAAATTAGGAAGGAAGGACTGGATTAGGGCCTTACGATCCTGTGGCCGGCGTAACTACAGACTGTTACACCGGCTAAAGTTAGGGTAGCCTTCAGCCGGCGTAACAGTCTGTTATTACGTCGGCGACAGGGGGAGTTGGCCGTACTTACGGACAGCGGCCCAGCGTGGCTCTGGATCAGGCCCAAAGAAGCTATACTGCAATCATACCGGAAGCTTAGTTCTTTAACTTCTCTACACACGTTTCACAGTTGCGTAACGAATTTGCTCCCATATGTAAATTTCTCTTTGAAAAGCACATAAAGTTTGCACTATTATTTCCGTAGAAATGACGTATTTCTCTTCATGGGCAGACCCATTTTTTCGAGGATGCCAGGAAAGCAAGAGAATTTTTTGACACACCTAGACATGCCACATACTTCGCAGACTAGGTCACAATCACTTCATACTTAGCCTTTAGGGATCTTTGGGCTGATATTTGTAGTTACCTTATACTTTAAGTATGTTAAAATGTTTTATACAAATATATGTTTTACTTGTTTGTATTGGCAACAATACTGTGTCAATTTTTGGTTTGATCCGGAGGTAAATAAGTGGAGGTATATATTGAAGCCCAATATTTGCTACTATATTGTATGTTCAGAAAATTACTTATTGTATAACCTGGTTGTTTGCTGTTTGGAATCACAGACGCGACCTGTTTGATCCAAGGCCTGGGTTGGAAGCACTTTTTCATATTAAACTTGATAGATTCTTTACATAGGATTTCTCCCCATGATTTGACCCTTAATTTAATGATAAAAATATGGCTCAATTGTGTAATGCTATGACAAACCCCCTGGGATGGCAAAAACCCCATCCCTTAAAAATAGTATCATGGAACGTGGGCGAGCTGAACACCCCGATCAAAAGAAAGAGAGTTTTGACACATTTAAAATCCTTAAAACCTGATATTGTATTCCATCAAGAAACAAATTGGCGCGCTTTTGATAACCCTACACTTAAAGATACTTGGATAGCAGAATGTAATGAGGCTTTATATTTAATTAAGAAGAGAGGAGTGGCCATTTTATTCAACAAAAACACGCAATATACCATTAATGATAAATTGATTGATCCAAATGGTAGATTTAGAGATCAAAATAGGGGTTGATAATTAAAAATTTATGAATATATATGCCCCAAATTTGCCTAATAGAGATTTTTACGAGTCTATTTCTAATGTGCTCTTGCAAAGGGATACTCACAATTTAGTTATAGGGGAACTTAAATACTGTTCACAACCATACTCTAGATAGATTAGGTACCCAATCTATTAGGAACCCAACTCTCGATAGAGGAATTTCAACCTTGGTTAATCGTCATTCTTTGGTGGACCCTTGCAGGTTACATAATCCATCAGATCGATCCTATACATTCCATTCAGGGGTACACCACACATTATCAAGGACTGACTACTTTTTAGTTTCCCACCAGTTGTTCACTAAAATAGATAAAATAGACATTGGGGATATCATTATATCAGATCATGCCCTATCTCTATATTGATTGCAACTACGCTCAAAGGGCCGGGGATTGCCATCATATCTCCATCAATCAGAAGATTTCTGCCAATATATGACTTGTAGTTGGCTGACTTTTGATGACAATGTTGAGCATCTGGAAGATACCATACTTTTTTGCAATATGGTAAAAGTAGTACATCATTTCATACGTGGCAAAAAAGAAACATGAATATAAGGCTAACTATGAGTCCATGCTTCGTGCTATGCAAGAAGCACTACAAAAATATATTGATAATCCTACAGATACCACCCTATAGGAATATAACACATCTAAACAGCTCTTAGAAAGTTTCCTTACCTCTCAAGCCCATTCCAAATTAGAACACACAAAGCACAAATTTTATCGTTGGGGAAATAAGATGGGCAAGATGTTGGCAAACCTTACAAAACTGTTTCATAAAAAAACACCATATTTTTCTAATTAAAGATGGATCCCCTTCCCAGAGACTTATTTCTTTACAAGCCATCCTGAAAGGTTTCTTGAAATACTATCAGGACCTTTACACATCTCTTCCTGATGACCCAGTACTGCATGACAAGATCTCAAATGAAGCCAAGCTGCCTAAAATATCTTCTGAGCAACGCCAATTCCTGAATGCCACAATCTCAGAGGTGGAGGCGAAAAACATTATTTAAAATCTCCATAATGGTAAATCCCCGGGTCCAGATGGATTCACGGCTGAATTTATTAAAATATTACAACCCAATCTCACATCCTTTCTAACGTCTTTATATCAAAAGCTTCATTTGGATTGCCCCCCATACCCCTCTTTTAATGAGGCCCATACCATCTTCATACCTAAACCTAATAAAGACCCTCATCTTATTTCTTCTTATCGCCCAATTACTTTGCTAAACCAGGATTTGAAAATCCTGGCCAAAATTCTTGCTACCCACTTGCAAAAAATTTGACCCCTCACCAGCTTGGCTTCACTATGGGGCGCAACTCTGTTAAAGGAGTGCGGATGACGATAGCTGCAGTGGTGGCAGCTTCCCAACGACGTCTCATTTCTCATTCTGAGATATTACTGGGGTTGGATGCCGAGAAGGCCTTTGACAAGGTGTCTTGGCTCCACCTCCAGAGGATCTTTGAAGCTCGAGCTTTCAGACACGAATTCTCACAATTCATTACCTTTATGTATAATTCTCCTGTGACCAGGCTGCTGATCAATGATGAATGCAGTGATCCCCTTACCATGACACGGGGAACATGCCAGGGTTGTCCATTGTCACCCTTATTATTCAATTTGGCTTTGGATCCATTGCTGCACATCTTGCAATCGATGTCAGAATTTAAAAGTATAGCAGTGGGAAAACATACAGTAAAAATCACTGCCTTTGAGGATGATTTAATGCTCTATATATCAAATCCCCAAGATTCTTTTCTACATATCTTAGACAAAATTAAGCAGTATGGTAAGGTGTCAGGGTTCACAATCAATAAAAGTAAATCAGTAGCTCTGTCATTGGGTGGTCCAAATCGTATTTGATGGAGGGGCTCTGAACAGGTACTGTGGGCTGACACGGCTATTACATACTTGGGAGTTTTGATAGACTTTACTCCCTAAATATGCATAAATGAATTAAGACCAAGTATTGGAGGAATTAAAGAGTTGGGACAAGCTGCCTTTGTCATATGTGGGACGAGCCCACCTAATTAAAATGGTTAGTTGTCTGAAACTACTTTATCCATTGCAGATTTTTCCTATTGTCCTCTCAAAAATGGATGAGAATAGGTTAAACTCTGCCTTTAGGAGATTAATTTGGCATAATAAACCTCCTCGAATTAGCCTTTTGAAATTACAACAAATAACAAACAATGGAGGCATTAACTTTCCTATTCTCCGATAATACAGTTTTGCAAGTATTCTTAGACCACTTAGATATTGGTTACACCAAACTAACACATACGCTAACCATTTTATAGATCAGGCTTTCTTAGAGGAAGGAGATCTTAGGACATTTTTGCACACCAATAAGGCAGACCTCCCAATGGAGATCTTGGATAATCCTCTTTTGATGTCCAATTGGACAGTATGGAAAATAATTTAAAAAAAAACACAATTTGCTCAGTACCAGCTCCCTATTCTTTCCATTATTACATAATCCGGCAATCCAGGAGGGAACAGCTACATATCCTTTTAAGGGTTGGTTGGAGAAGGGGATTGTTAATATTAAATCCTTGGTGGATACCAGCAGAAAGAGACCATACACAGTTTCTGAAACCGGGAGAAATATGAACTTCCAGTGGCGCACACAGTCTTTATTTACCAGGCAAAACATTATGCGAAAATGGTAACTAGGAATTTCTCACCCCAGGATTGGTGTAACCCACTGGATCAGGAACTCGCTAAACCACTGAAAGTTGGAAAAGCCATCTCCTTACACTACAACTTACACTGTGATCCTTTGGATCATGCCAAATCTAAGAGATGCTTTATTAGCTTGGCGTGATATATTCCCTGACCTAGAAATAGATGACATACTTAGAGCTTTAGAATACTCCCGCTCTGTGCTTACTGCTAGTACATTCCGGGAAATGTTTTTAAATCCCTTTCACAGGGAATATTTGTCTCCACAATGCAGGTTTGCAATAAATCTATCTAACTCCAGTTCATGTTTAAAATGTGGATCATTGGCTGCCTCATTATTTCACTGTTTGCGGGATTGTCCCAAGATAAAGCGTTTTTGGAGGCATGTTCAGTTGTTTACCTCAGCGTATCTATTGGAGTATGCACCCCTAACACCTGAATGGGCTGTTCTGGGTATTCAAGATCTTTGTGTTTTACCAAAGGAAGCCGGAGATTGTTATTGATAATCTCGGCTGTAGCCAAAAAGTGCATCCTGCAGAACTGGATTTAGACGTTCCCTCCTACTATTACTATGTTTCAAGATAAATTGTTTATAGTCTTTCATATGGATTGGCTTCAAACATCTTTGAAAAAAGGGTTCATCACATATTTGATATTTGGGAAAGCTTCATAGATACACTGCCAGATGGTACAAATGAACATATCTATCATTGCTTTTATAGTGTATGTTTGAGAACGACCCCCCATCCTTGTTCACCGTGATTAGTGACTAAAATTTGCTGATTGGGATTGGGATTGCGAGATATTATGTGGCCGCGCCTGTGACACACTGTGACAAATTGTAGCAAATTGGATTTGATATTCTGGAATACTATACTGCTTGTAATGTTTTGCCTTATTGGGTTTCATTAACTTCATCAGTAGCATGGAAGAGAGTGTGATTGTTCCTTGTCAATTTTGTTAACCCTTTTTTCATCCTGAATCTGATGGATGAAGGGGACCATCTTTCACTGCTTAGAGAGACCAAGTTAGGGTCCTGCTTGCGGAAAGCCCTTGAGTGTGAGGGGAGTGGCCTCCCCTCACATGCATGGGACATAGGTTCTGGCGGTGGGCTAACATCTGAGCTCCAACTGCAGCAACAGCAGAGGACTGGTTCTGGTCCAGTTTCTTTAAGTAAATCATCTTATATTACAATGGAATACAGCATGTTATTTCTCAGACATTCCCCTGATAAATGGAGTGGAGGCCAACTGCCCCAAATATAAACACAGCAGAAAACACCTGCCTTTCAGGAAGAGTCTGTTTGAAACCTACCATCTATATAAACATGTACATAAAACAACTTTATAAAACTTTGAAAAAGGTGAAATAATGTTAATAATGTTTTTTTTTGTTTTTTTATTATATTTATAATATTATGTTGTTAAGAGCCCCTTTTAAAAGTGCTGGGTGCCAATGGCATAATTTCCTGTCAAGTCCTGGATGTAGTTATATAGAAAAAAAAGAATAAATAAAATACATCGCTGAATCCAGCCTTGGTATAGATGTTAGAAAACAACAAGTCTCAGTATGGAATAAGATATGAGGGATCCAAAGCCTGCACTTCTCCAATTGGTGGTGACTGTCCACAATGGGATGCTGTATTAGCCTATTGCTGTGGGGCATTGATAAACTTGTAGAAGCGTGTATATTTGTGCTTTACGCTGTCCCCAGTCTCTGTAGGCAGTCTGCATGTAGTGCAAAGAAGCTTTTGCATCTAATAATGGTAATCTGGTATAATGAACTGATCGGTGATGTGGAAAACACTACATGCAGATAAAATCTATTACCACTATAACTGGTAATGACTAGGGGTAATACAGCAATTTCTATATTTTGTACTTATTTTTTTCTATATGGTTTATATGTGGACTTGTTAGCCTGTTTTTCATAGTTTATTTTCATATTCACTTCTTTTGGCACCTTAGGATGTTTTTTTTCTTTCCTTTTTTATTGTTGGGTTTAGTTGTCTATCATTTCAGACAGCTCCAAAAGAAGATCATCTAGATCTTTATTGGGGTCAAACTCAATCTCTGCTTCCAGTTTTTCATCCAACATTCCCCAGATTGGGTCATCAAAGATGTCCTCAGTAGCCCTTGAAGGCTTCCTCACTGATTCTGCAATGATTTTTTGGATCTTAGCAGGAGGTTGTTCTGTGCAAGGGCTTTGTGGTTCACTAATCTGGGGCTTGTCTGTAAGAATCTTTAGAGATTGATCAGTCACTGAAACAATTGGCTCACCTACCATTGTAGTGCGGCTAACAGATGAATTAAGGGGCATCACTTCATCCACTATAGTTTTGTCTTGTGCTTTACGCTTTATTCTGCAAGGAACCTGTGGTTCAAGAACAGGCTCAGTACTATCCAATTTTAAAGCTTGTTGGCGCCGAAGAGCTTTCTCCAGTTTGAGCTCTTCAAGGGTTTTCACTGTGTCTTGTTCTAGTGACTGTGTACTGATGTTTGTTGCTTTTAAACTGACTTGCTTCTTGGTGTGGACATTGATGGTTTTGGATCCTGAAACTTGTGGCTTCTCAGAGGAATCCAGAGCATCGGAATACATGGTGTAGTGAGTGTAGTGAATCAGATGGCTAAAAGGGTAGCTTGCAAATCACAACCTCAAGATTTCAGTTAGTCAACCAGTTACATGACTCTTATCCTGTTGAAAAAACCATCAATAAAAAGGTTAATTTGTAGGAAGAATGAGAGAGAGAGGGGATGCAGTTCCCAGTCCAGCCGGCCTTATTTCAACAATGATAAAGCCGCCAGCTGAATAGCGGCTTGACAATTATAAATTTGCTATTGGGAACAGTTACCTTTTTTCCAACAAAGTGTAGTCTGTAGACTACTAATTTTTTTACACTAAAAGAAAATGTAATAAAAAAATAAAAAATAAAAATACATTTACACAGGTATGTAGATCTCACAAAATTCTAAAGCTTTTTTTTAATTTATGAATAAAGGTGATTTTGTGAAAATCATGGTAAAAAGGTGAAAAATGGAGATGTTGCCCATAGCAACCAATCAGATTCTGGTTGACATTCTTCAGTATGTAATAGGAAAGTGACAACTAGAATCTGATTGGTTGCTATGGGCAACATCTCCACTTTTCCTTTTACGCAGCTTAGTAAATTTAACCCAAAGTCTTTCAATTTCTTCACCTACTTATGACAAAAGGGGAAAAACACATCCCCCTTTCTTAAAGACATATGGGAGCTGATCCAAAGCTGTGTTTATGTATGTTTTTTATGCAGAAGCACAGCACAATTTTGCACTTTGCATGCCCAGAACAGGAGCAAGCACAAAAATGTGGCTGAAGTGTTGTGTGCAATATGAAAATGAGAAAAGAGGCGCTTAACTCATTTAAATAGACGCAGTAGCTGTCTACAGTACCTGCGCTTCCATGAAAAGGCAATTTTCAATGGGGAAATGGCCATATTTTTTATAAAAACATTTATGTACACATTTTAGCTGTTTAGCGTTTTTTCCGGGTATGGGTCCCCGCAAAGAAAATCTGAATTGCGAAAATTCAGATTTCACCCAGCCAGTTCGCAACTGGCTGGGAGAAATCTGAATTTTTTCAATTCAGATTTTGCAATGCAATCGATCCACGGAGCACCGAAAGCTCCGTGGTCCTAAAAGTAGCAAAAAAATAGTCCCACACTCCTTTCCCTAACCCTAACCCTCCCCTCTCACTACCCTAACCTTAACCCTCCCTTCCTGGCAGCCTGACCCTAACCCTCCCTTAATTGCAGTCTGAGCCTAACCCACCATTTCCTGCAGCCTAACCCTAACCCTCCCTCCCCTGCAGCCTATCCCTAACCCTCCCTCCCCTGCAGCCTGACCCTGACCCTAACCCTAACCCTAATCCTAGCCCTAACCCTGCAGAGATAATTTACTTACTTGTTCCAGGTCCGGCGATAGCAGCAGCGGAGGTGTGGCGGAAGGACGGCGGAGGGATATCGCGCATTGCGAAAAAAAAAAGTAGAAAGCGGTAAGTATAGGAAAAAGGGACATCCGAAAAGTAACTTTTGGATGTCCCTTTTTCGAAATTCAGAGTGTCGTTGTGGAGAGCTTATATAAGATATACGTACGGTGTTTAGCGTTTTTTCCTACTGCGCATGCGTAGTACATTTTTTACGTTATCTGCGTATCTTTTCCTTAAGTAGATTGCGTAAATGCGGTCTAAAAGACAGCATTTAGAAAAAAACACTAAACACCGTAGGTATATCTTATACGTCCAGTAGACTGCATACGGCCCCTTATCTTGAAATGTATGAATGAATTGAATGTTTTAGATACTTTTCTGCAGAAAAACTGCAGAACAAATCTTTTTTTATGCCAGAATGCTCTGACATTGCTGTAAATTATGTATAAAGAATTTTAAGAGGGGGTTTTCTTAGTGTTAAAGTAAAAAAAAAAAAAAAAAACATAAAAAAAATAGGAAACTGGCAGAGGAGCGGCAGTACAACCCACAGCCTCTGCGCATAAGGCTCTGTCTGCAGAGGTCACATGACTGCCCTTTTATCCTATGTCCTATCCAGAGGCAAGTGTTGCACATAAAATTCTGGAGCTCCCTGTAGGTAAATAGCATAAACTTTGTTGCTGGCTAATTCTATTACTTTAGAAAACCATGAGTCCCATTAATTCAAAGAGATACCCTAGGTATTAAATGTACATTAGCACAATGATAGTTAAGGGCATACTTGGAATGTAATTTAAAGAATCACAAAAGCCAAGCGAACTCTCTATGTCTTACAGAAATAACATCTAATATTTTATTAGTTGATAAATCTAACATTACACTGCAGATCATTGTTTTCTGTCTTACATAGTTTTGTGCTGCTGAACTAATAGGAAGATTTCATAAATGAAAATATAAGCTGAAACTGTTTAGAATATAGCATTGGGAAGGTCTTTATCACACTAAAGGAATATGTACTTGAATGTCGCTTTCATATTTTCTGCCAGCCTGAATAAACTGGAAACATATATTGTATGTTCTATATCCAAGAAAGAAAAAGAATGGGTATCACAGGACGTGCTCACACATCCAAAAATTACAGCCCTTTACTGGGCAGGGGATAAAAATTTCATTCTTTATTAGTCAAATTTGAAAAAATATATTTTCTATGTCCAACCTATATGGCAAGTAATATTTAAGGGATATAGAGAAGTCAGTGGGCCAAATTTACAAAGTGTAGTTCTGTGGGTTTAGAAAAGTGGAGATGTTTCCCATAGCAACCAATCAGATTCTAGCTGACATTCTCTAGTTTGTAATAGGAAAGTGAGAGCTAGAATCTGATTGGTTGCTATGGGCAACATTTCCAATCTTCCCAACCCGCACCTTAGTAAATCTGGTCCAGTGGCTTAACTGCCAGGGAAATATTAAAAACTAAACAAAGTTGTGTAATTAAAAAGTGGTGGGGAGATCATTCATTACTTCAATCAAGATTGTTAGTGGATCTGGAAACCAGTAATATAATTATATAAAGTCAAGTGATAATCCTATACTCACACCAACTCAGCTGTATTTTATCCATAATTTGTCTCACTTCACCTGCTTCTTAAACAAAAGTGTGCTCTGAAGTGGCCTGGACACTGAGCCTTGTGGGTATCTTTCAATACTGATCATAGTTAATATGAGGCCGTCCTTACAAAGCTGCTGCCGCTGTGGTGCCTGTCCTGCACTGAGTGGACATCAGCTAGCTGTTATAACTGTCACATTTGATGAACCAATAAATACACATATGCTGAAACATCATATCTCTGGACTATGAAATGGGTCACTGTAGTTACAGGCTGTTCTTATTATATTATTGTCGGCTATATTCACTTGGTCCTTCATACAGTGACCCATTTCTCTTTCTAGACTAGAGATATGATGTTCCAGCATATGTGTATTTATTGATTCGTCAAATGTGACAGTTATAACAGCTAGCTGTTGTTTATGTTGGCCATTTTGTCCATATGTTGTATGTTTTATCAAATTTACCGTATTTTCCCATGTATAAGACGCACCTTTTTTAGACAAAAAATGGGTCTAAAAATTAGGGGATGCAACACTAAACTTACCTTTGCTGTCACTCCGGTGGTCCCTCTGGCAGCGTTAGACTCTCTCCTCCATAGCTGTGACTCAGACTGTCCCCCTCGCTGTACAATGACGTTGCACGACCCTGGGTCACCTCAACGTCATTGTGCAGCGCGCATCGCAAGGGAGTCAGAGCTGAGCCAGAGCTGCATGAGAAAGAGTCTAACACCGCCGGAGGGACAGCAAAGGTAAGTTTAGTGTTGCATCCCCTGATCCCTTGTATAAGAGGCACCCAATTTTCAATTAAGTAAGGTATTTAAAAAATACATTACAAATTTTTTTTTTAATTTAGGCTCCAAAAATGGGGTGCATCTTATACAAGGGAGCGTGTTATACATGGGGAAATACAGTATTTTAATATTCTTTCTTAAATTAAGGGTTGTATTATCAGTGCAAGCAAATATAGCATTTACTCTCTTGTTCTTGGGGGTATATTTACTAAAGGCGAATTTATCCAGCGATTTTAAATAGCTGGATCTCGCTGTGAATTACAAGCGATTTGCAGCGTGAAGTCACTTAGCTGCGACTTTACCGCAATTTTTTTAAACATCCGTGAGTTGCATCAATTTTGCAAGGGGTAAATCAATGCTTAGCCTTGTAGTTCTACCAGCACCGCATGGCTAAGTGTTACACCTGAACTGCATTACCTTGGTCTGCCCATGGGGGCAGACTGTTACGCCTGGACTGCATTACCTTGGTCTGCCCATGGGGGCAGACCTGTGCATATTTGGACATTTATTGTTCTTGCCACTAGTGGCTGCTAGTGTGTTCTTGTGTGGAGTCCTCATTATATCTCGTTATCCCTCACCTGTGGACTGGATTTATATTCCCCTTGATTCAGTGCACAGGTGTGGGTCATAGCTTCCTGTCTCTGGCTTGTGTCAAGCTTCTGAACGTCTTAGTATCCTGCTCGTGCCTGCTGTCTGATTGTGTTTTGGTCCTGCTATCCTGCTTATCTGAATCATTTTCCTGTCATCATTTCACCACTGATCCTGGCAATACCTGTATCTATCTCCTGCAATCCCGGTAACCTGAACTATCTGCATTTCATTGTTGCACCACCGATCCCAGCTATACTTAATCTGGTCTCCTGCTATCTGTATTGTCTGCCTGTATTTTGTTGCACCACTGATTCCAGAAGTACCTGTTTATTTGTTCATTGCTACTCAAGCCACAGCCTTTCTGCAGTTTACCTTGCCGGACATTTGTTTATTGCCATTCATACCACTGCCTCTACACAGCTTACCTTGTTGGACAGTTCCTTATTACCCATCTGTTGATATCCTGGACTCTGTTATCTGTTTCTTCAATAAACCACTTAATTTCTATTTGGACTTCTGTGTACCTTGTATTGGACAGCAGGTATTCGTAACACTAAGGCTTTCAAGCATGCTGCGGTCGGATTTGACACGCAGAAAAACACATGTCAAATAAATTAACATGTGTTTTTCTGGCTCGCAGGGTGAATTGTCACTAAATCGCCTCTAGCCAAGGGCGAAGCTAAATGGCGATTTATTGGCTGTTCCACCAGTGATTGACTCGGGAGACCCCTTTTTGCCCAACCATAAACTTAAGTTAAATAAACCCAAACAGACACATGGAGGATGGGAAAATCAATACTGAGACACTTTATTAATGGGTTGAATCACAAGGGTGTGGGCAGTTATTACAGGGATGTTTCAGTAAGGAGAGGGCAGTTATTACAGGGATGGATCAGTAAGGAGAGGGCAGATGGGAAAATACTAAAATAAGACAATATAGAAACATAAACAATTGGGTACTTCCTCATCTTTGCGGCCCCGCTACATAATTTGCTTTTTGGTACGCTAGTGCTACTGTGCTGACGCCGAGTGATATATCTGTTCTGTTACCCGCGTATTTTATGTGTGTAAAAATATCTACTCGTTTGTGGTAAAAAAGTAACCCAAATGATGACAATTTTTAATTTACCACATACTGAGGAAGATGCCATTGCTTTCTTTCAAGAAAGAGGCATTTTACCTTGAAACAAAAAATTTGCAAATGGCCACGAAATGAAGTTGTATGTGAGGGAAAACATTTGATGGTGTAACCTCAAAAGTTGTAAGAAGTCAACCAGTGTCAGGTCTGACAACTGGCTTAATGGTTCCAGGGTACCATTTTTAACTAAACAGTAGCAAGAAAAATGGCTGCGCTTCTGGTTCAACAAATTAAATATGTGCAAGTGTATATATAAATATTGAGGCACAGCCAAGGACCAAAGTGACCACTATGTAACTACAAAGAACAAAAGAGGTCCGGCGCTCCAAACATACATTAAATAACACTATGTGTCAGCACATAAATAAAAAGGAGGTTTAGTTCACAATATAGCTATATTGGGTTAAGCTCACCTGCCCAGCGTCAAGGCACCTCCTGTAGGTGAGTCCCTATCCATTTGCTATATGTGTACACAGGAGGTCTCTGTTAAGACACTACCTGCATTTGAACAGTATGCAGCGGCCATGTTTGGGGAGGGGTCAAACTCCCAAATGAAACTAAACAGTAGCAAGAAAAATGGCTGCTTCTGGTTCAACAAATTAAATCTGTGCAAGTGTATATATAAATATAGGGGTGCAGCCAAGGATCAAAGTGACCACTATGTAACTACAAAGAGTTTGACCCCTCCCCAAACATGGCCGCTGCATTCTGTTCAAATGCAGGTAGTGTCTTAACAGAGACCTCCTGTGTACACATATAGCAAATGGATAGGGACTCACCTACAGGAGGTGCCTTGACGCTGGGCAAGTGAGCTCAACCCAATATAGCTATATTGTGAACTAAACCTCCTTTTTATTTATGTGCTGACACATAGTGTTATATAATGTGTGTTTGGAGCGCCTGACCTTTTTTGTCTCTTAAAGACCGCGTATACGCAATCTACGTTGCAAAAAGTAACGTAGATATCGAAACGAAATTACTTCGCATGAGCAGTAGTTCATATCAGTAAACCTTTGCATATGCGGCCGGAGGTCTGAATATGGCCCTTTGGAAGCAGAAAACCCTTTGGATGCCATCTTACAAGCCATCACTGTCATCTGGCTGCCGCTCTCTTAAAAGGTAAGTCATCACATCACAATTCACAACACATCACATTAAAAATCAACAGGCAATAATACTAACAATAATAAGTCAGACTTACCAGCCAGCCAAAATAATCCAACCGGGCCCACCAAACACTCACCGCATATGACCAGCCGAACACACTTGCCCCGCATATGAAAATACATAAGTAGTGTAACCAGCGGCCTCCAGCAGGGGGCCCCAAAGATGAGGAAGTACCAACAATTGTAATTGTTTCACTCTCTTAAGTCTGCCGCCTCTTTCACACACGCTCTCACTCTCAATGCATTTAACTGGACAACAAAACAGCATTAAACTGAGCAACTAAACACTGATCTACTATAACTATTAGTATCTTGTCCCAAATATGACTGTCAGTGGTAGCGTTGGTGCAGTGTCTTTGGAATGGATGGTAGCCTGGGTCACTGGTTACATAGAGCAATGTGTATCCCGAGATATGTGTCCTGTGTGCTGTGCTGGGGTCATTCCTGGGGCAGGGGTTGCAGTGTAATGTAGACAGTGAGGGAAAGCTTGGGCCTCACAGTGTGTTGTTACAATATGGAGGTGTGCTCTGTGTATATCACACTAATCTTTCTGTTGTGGAGCACAGATCTCAATAACTGCCTTTGCCACTTTATTCAGCCATTTTGATTGAAGTCCCTCGTCACAGCTCACTCGCAATTAGCCAACACGGGAGTCTCCCTCTCCATTGTTTGACTCGCTTGGCTCTCACTGGGAACACTCCTGAAAGGGTTGTCAGGTCCCGTGATTGACTTTTTTCTGTCAAAGTCTGTTGCACCAACATTGCTCTGGTGCTCCTGTCAGTTGTCTTCACCAGCTGTACTTTCTGTCACAATCTGTCTTTTTGCCACACTCTCCATCAAAGTCACTTCTCCCTCTCCTCACACTCTCTCCTCTCTTCCCTCCACTTTCTCCTCACGCATAGCTCCACCTCTTATCCTTGTGTCCACAAAACAAGCTCCTCCTCTGTGCTCTCACACTGCTGACAGCCCCTCCCCTTTCTCCTCACTTCATTATCACAAGGTTTAGTAACTGTAAACATAGCAGCCACATTAGGTCTCTGGTTGTTGTCTGATACCCTTGCTACATACAGTTTTCTATTATCATGCCAGTTTCAAAATAAAATACAACATACACAAATTGACAAAAGAGTAAAAAATACTATATTCAGTTATTAACATATAATTACTGGAAATGGTAACTTGAGAGGAAAATACGTAGAGTTTTGCTCAGTCTGCAACCAACCCTACCTGGTGTTGACATTTATGGAAAGTAGGAAATGTAATTGCTATTAAAAGAAATCAACAGGAATTTTTCACATTTTACATTAAAATGCCAATGTTTTGGCTTAGGTTTTTTTTTTATCAGAAAGAGGAACATTGGACTCTGTTGACATGCTTCTTTTGTAAGATGTTTTTTATGGTTTGTTCTAATGGAGACAAGATTGTTACATTAGAAATGTATAAGTTACAGACATCATAAAAGTTATAAAGGAGCATTCAGAAAACCAGTGGAAGTCCACAAAAAATAGTTTTTGTCAGTGTGAAAGACATATGTGTAAAGAGAAAGAAAACAAATCGTTCCAATGAATAATGTTTACTTTGTGAACAAGGCTGTATTTTTGTTTTATACTTTTTATTAAGTTTATAAAATAATATTCAAGCACAGCAGCCTATGTTTCTTTGCAGTGTATATGGATTGTTTCTTGCAAGTGCCTCTTCTAAGAATATAACTAAGACTATTAACAGCCTACATGCAACTGTTGAACAAACATTAACATAAATTTGCCCCATTTGCCACAGGCAAAACTAATATTTGACTTTATAATTACATAAAATGATGTCCAATACTTGAATTGTATGGTGATCAGCATAAAAAAGTATCACGTCTTTTAAAATATCTCCTATATGTTGGTGGGAATCTTGTTAATCATCTGTCTTGAAGCAGCAAAGTAAGATTTAAATATTGTGGATGTCTAGATTGTATACTGTATTAGCCTGACACTTATCAGTTGGGCTGGCATAAATGGTCACATAAAAGTCAACTATCTATGACTGTTTTTAAGAAAAAAAAATTAACTTCAATGAGAACCAGTGCTGAAGTCTGAAAATTGGATATTCCAAAGGATGAAAACTTAAAAACTATTATAAATTTGATAGCACAAATGTGAATTCAAACATCTACAACCTCACATTCCCAGTCTGGCAGCTAATTGTTTGTGCAGTGTGTGAAGCTCATCTTGTTGAAAAACAGGAACACACCACCTTTGTAAGACTGGTCAAAGGAATATCTTTAGCTACTATCATAGCCAAATGGAATTGGCTCAGATAGCAAGGACATTATAAAACATGGTATCTTAGGAAAAAAAAGAAAAAGTCACAGACGGGTGTGGGTCCCCGGTCAGAACGGCCCTATTTCGATTGAGGAAGCATTGCAATCGATCCACGGAGCACCGAGCTTTCGGTGCTCCGAGAAGTAAGTAAAATAGTCCCCACACTCCTTCCCCTAATTCTAACCCTAACCCCCCCCTCTCACTACCCTAATCCTAACCTGGCAGCCTGACCCTAACCCTCCCTTCCTTGCAGCCTGACCCTGTTGGAGGTGTTCCCCCACCTAGACCTTCCACGGAGAGGGTCTTACAAGGGTCTTCTTTCTGTCAGGATACCTTAATATAAAACAGCCGGCTGGAGAATTCAGATTGTGACACACGTTTTGTTGTCATCCAAATGATTTCTACTTTATTAATTCAAAAGATAGCCCTTATATAGCATCTAAGTCACGTACACACTAAATGAAGGAAAGCATTATTCATTGTAAGTACATACAGCATAATACATTTACTGTTATCTTCAGGGTCACTAAAGAAACATATATGGCAACTACTGCTCAGAATAAGCCCAACATAATATATCTTGCAACTGTTTCTGGAACAGCCTTGATCACATAATCACACGGTTTCTAATAAATGCTTAATTCTGCTTTCAAATTCTTATAAATGCAAAAACTAATTGAATGTCTTGCTCTATTAAATTCAAAGCACAAAATAGATACAGATATACAAAATGGAGTCCAGGTTATTTTATGTATAACCTCATTTTAACCCTCACAACCCTAACCCACCATCTCCCGCAGCCTGACTCTAATTGTGACTTTGAGAAAGGGCTCAGGAGAGCCTGAAACGCGTAAGTCTAGGAGCCGGTAACCCGATCAGGACGTCATTCTCCAGGGACCCGACCACGAGGCTGGTGAGAACGCTGCACCTGGGCTGTACATCTGGCGGCGGCCGCCACTCGCGATTGTCTGTTTCCCATCATTTCCCAGGTATGATGTCTGGATCTTTGTTTTATTGATGTTTTTTATGAATCTGTTGTAATTAAAGATTTTGTTTTTATTCACATGTCCTTCGTATTTGGAGCCTATGACCATCTTCTATAGGAATTGGACTTATGAATTCTTTGGAACTCTTACCATTCTATTGATTGGACCATTTGTATACATTCATTTAAATTAGCTGGACTATTTATTTATTTATTTTATGCCACATGGACCATATGATATCATATAGGATATAGAACCCTATTTTCCTTACCCACTGGCTGAATCTAAGGAGTTTTAACTATGGATTTGTTTGGTTATTAACTATTTCCTATTGGCTGGATATTAGAATTTTTATTTATTTATTTATTTATATCATCCATCCGTTTCCCACTTGCACTCCATTCTTTCTGTGGATTACCTTAGCGCCTTAAAACCCAAACCATTTTTTGTATTCTAATTGTCTCTTTGCTGCAACATGACCTTAACCCTCCCTACCCCGCCCAGAGATACCTCTCCCTCGGTCCGGCAATAGCAGTGGCGGAGGAATATCGGCGGCGACGGAATTTGCAAATGTGAATGGGTGAAGTATGCCAATTGGCATACTCACCCATTCTGAAAAAAATTATAAATTGGTAAGTATTCGAAATAGGGACATCCAAAAAGGAACATTCGGATATCCCTATTTCAGAAATGGGACATTCTAACCGGGTACTACAACCAGTCACAGACATTGCATATTAACATGAAAAGAAACGTGTAAAACCAAAAGCAAGAAACAATGCAAGAAAAGAGATAGCATCATGTGAGCATAGGAAATTATATTAAATGTATTTTGTTTTTAAGTGCTTTCCCACTAAAAATGGATAGGTTATAATAGTTCAATAAAACAGATTTTATGACAAATCGTAAACATTTTTGTTGTTCTATTAGTGATGCAACTAGGGTTTATTAAAAGTAAATAAGTGATTGTCCGACTCAATTATTTTGGTTCCAAAGCACAAAAACTATTTATTTTGATGAGCAGTTATCACACAAGCTAAGTAAACATATACATTTATTGTATTTTTGTGATATTTTTATATTTAGATCCTGTACTGTATTTTGTTGTATTTTGTACAGCACTGCGTACAGATTGTACGCAGTACAACAATAATAATAATAATAATAAAAAATTATCAGATGCAGGAGGGGGGAGGGGGGAACAGACAATATAAAATATCACCAAGACTAGCATGCAGGGCTAGTCTAGCACATTAGTATCCATGGGATACTCTGCCATCCAACATCCAAAAGGTTGTTCAATATATACACAAGGATAGGGTAAGAAGTTGCTTCCATTGAGTGGAAGAGTGGTTGTCATTTCACAGCCGACATTTTCAACTGTTTAACTGATGTGTTAAGTGCGCTTAATAAATTGCCGTGGACATATATTTGCTTCCCCAGCCATTATTCCAATTGGCGTGACATTAAGTTATCTTTCTATAGGCTCTTAGGATTCCCTAATGATTCCCTAAAAGCACACATATAGCGCTGAGACCACCTATAAACAGGGCACACATATGCACAAATCGCCACCATTACCACTCCTTCAATGTACAGATGGTCTGTGATGCTAACCTGAAAATACTCAGTGTTTGTGCTAGTTATCCAGGGTCATGTCATGACTCCTATATTCTGAGGTCATCCCTACATACAGTATTTCAAATTGGACAAATGCCAGAGGGATGGATGTTGGGTATGTATTATTTTGATAGGACCGTTCTCTCCCAGCCAGTTTTGAACTCGATGAGGCATAGCAATTGATCTCCGGAGTACCGAACACAGTCCGAAAGATAAGGCTAAAAACTACCTCAACCCTTCCCCTAATTCTATCCCTAACCCTCCCCTTCCATTACCCTCACCCTTCCTTTCCCACAGCCTAACCTAACCCTCCCTTCTCCCTAGCCTGACCCTAATACTCCCTTCTCTATAGCCTAACCCTAAGACCCCCCCCCTTCCCACAGCCTGACCCTAACCCTCCCCTTCTATGGCCCTAACCCTTACTTCCTAAGTGCCTAACCCTAACCCCCTTCCTAAGCAACTAACCCTAATCCCCCCTAACTAACTTCTTTGAAGCTGTCAGTGGCAGGTCCTGTGGATCTGCAGCGGGTTCTGCGAAAATGAATGGGCGAATATGCCAATCGGCACACTCACCCATTCATAAAAAAATATCTAAAAAGGCTGCCTATTCGAAATAGAGACAGCTGAAAAGTAACTTTCGGCTGCCTCTATTTCTGAAAGCAGGCCATCGTAGCGGGGACTGCAACCGGTATTAAGTATGTTTAATATTAATGTAATTATTTTGTATTCCCATCTCTTGTTTTGTTTTTGATACTAATGTATTTTTTAAATTTAATTCTAATTTGACAGGTGACTCAGGATATGGGTGTCGCTCCTGGCTGCTAACTCCTCTGCTGCATCCTCAGACTCCTGCACAGCGCAGGTATAATGTAGCGCACATAGGGCCTGATCCAGATCAACGATGTAGCGCTGAGCATGCTAACGCTCAGCGTTACATCGCTGACTCCCCCCTGGCACTCCCCCTGTGCGGGCATATGGCCCCTTCCTTACGCCGGGTGAAGGCTACCCTAGCTTCGCCCGGCGTAAGGAAGGGGCCATACGCTCACAC
>WWET01002382.1:209765-222759 GCA_011038615.1 Limnodynastes dumerilii
TTTGATATCTTGTCTCTGTGGGTCGTTGTCCTCCTGAAAGATGAACCGTCGCCGCAGTCTGAGGTCAAGAGCGCTCTGGAGCAGGTTTTCATCAAGGATGTCTCTGTACATTGCTGCATTCACCTTTCTCTCTATCCTGGCTAGTCTCCCAGTTCCTGCTGCTGAAAAACATTCCCACAGCATGATGCTGCCACCACCATGCTTCACTGTAGGGATGGTATTGGCCTGGTGATGAGCAGTGCCTGGTTTCTTCCAAACATAACGCCTGCAATTCACGCCAAAGAGTTCAATCTTTGTTTCATCAGACCAGAGAATTTTGTTTCTCATGGTCTGAGGGTCATTCAGGTGCACTTTGGCAAACTCCAGGTGCTTTTTACTAAGGAGTGGCTTCCGTCTGGCCATTCTATCATACAGGCCTGATAGGTGGATTGCTGCAGAGATGGTTGTCCTTCTGGAAGGTTCTTCTATCTTCACAGAGGAATGCTGTAGCTCTGACAGAGTGACCATCGGGTTCTTGATCACCTCCCTGACTAGGGCCCTCAGCGATCGGGGGAGATCGCTCAGTTTAGACGGCCGGCCAGCTCTAGGAATAGTCCTGGTGGTTCTGAACTTCTTCCATTTACGGATGAGGGAGGCCACTGTGCTCATTGGGGCCTTCAAAGCAGCGATTTTTCTGTACCTTTCCCTTTGCTTGGTTTGTGCTCTGACATGCACTGTCAAGTGTGGGACCTTATATAGACAGGTAAAAATTTCCCAAAAACTTTCATGTTGTCATTATGGGGTACTGTGTGTAGATTTTTGCGTGAAAAAATGTATTCCATTTTGGAATAAGGCTATAACATAACAAAATGCGGAAAAAGTGAAGCGCTGTGAATACTTTCTGAATGCACTGTGTACACACACACACACACACACACACACACACACCTATGCATTTATATTTAAATGATAGCAAGCAAATTAATTCATGTTACATTTTAAAAAGCCAAATTAAATAGCACCATGTAATCTTGTAATATGTCTATCTTTCCAGTAAAATCTATATAATGTTTCCACAATTATTTTCACGTCTGAATGAGATATAAAATGATTACTATATGTCTTTCTAATCACAAAGTGCTATACCTTCACCACTGCCCTTTCTGTTGTGTGTTGTGTTCTTCAGTGCTGAATATAATCTAAGATCACCCTATATGACTTTGTTTTCTAGGCTTCGGGAACAAGTTCAGCTTGAAACTAGCCCAGCAATATCGGACCCCATTGACATTCCAAAATAAACAAAAGCAGCCAAAATAAAAGCAGGGTTAATAATCTTCCTGTTTATATCTACATATATATTTTTTCTCTATGTATCCTATGGGTTGCTGCCAGCAGCATTGTTACTATACCTTTTTTTGTGTTCGGTATGGAAAGGTCAAGCTACTTCATATAAGGTCTTTCCTGGTGAAAGCTGGTGTTTTCTCCTCTTATTTTGAGTGGGGTTTGATGCTTTAATACACAAGAGGCGGTCTTTAACTTCCCATTAAGGCTTCTGTATTCTTTAAGTTTCAAGAATATATATATGAGAATAGATATAGAGATAATTTCAGGTTATGAGAGGAGAGACGCACGCTCATTTTCCATGTAGTGGTCTTGCAACAAACAGCTCTCCTCCCCACCCTAGATATATCTACAAACTCCTAGAATTTGCACTACATGTAAATGCAACCTTGAGAAGATATGTGGTACAGGCTGAAAATGATGGATGTTTACATAATTTATAGACAATGTAAGGGTTTACTCTTTTGCAGCAAGAGTAATACTTCTGTTTACACAACGGTTACTCCAATTCCAAAGTGATAAGCCTTCTTTTTTTTTTTTTTGTTTGCCCCTTGGCTCTAGCATTCATTGGCAGAGTTTTATTGTGTTTTAGTACTGCTATTCACATAGGAGCTCAGGTTTATTCACTAGTTGTAATGTGGTTGTATGTTGCCAGACAACTGGTTTGCTGGCAAGTGTCTATGCAGAAGTCTGTATGTCATCCCAAGTGATGTAATACCGTGAGCATATACTATTTATTGCAGCTAAAAAAAAACATTTCTCCAGTGAGGCTGTCAACACCTTTTTAGAGTTTGGTTTTGTGGAACAGGAGGGTTAGTTTTGGGTAAATACAAATGCTAACAGGGCTAATTTAGCAATACTTCCGTGTGGTAGTGACTGCATTGAGACTGGGTTACCAGACCCTCTTTTTTGGGATTATTTTACTTAATTGCCAGTGGCCTGTTAATTTTGAGTGGTCTATAAAAAAAATTTCGGAAGCCTTTTAATAATGTCTATATTTATGATGTTGCAAAAGTTTGTATATCTTATTTTTGCAGAATTATTGACATTTCCAGGAGAGGTATCATAACACTGATAATTATGTAGTCTTCTCTCTCTCTCTCTCTCTCTCTCTCTCTCTCTGAAGTGAGACAGTGAATCAATAGTCCGTCAACAGGCAATTTTATTTCTTTTCAGTGTGTTATTGATACTTCACCTTTTGAAAAATGCATTTATTTAGGAAAATATTATTTTATCATAGATCCTTTATCATTTCTTGTTACTAATGACTTTTGTAGGAAAGCTTAAAAGTATGACAAAAATAAATAGTTATAAGGTACTCATTTGTTCCAGACAAAAATTTACATTTTCATCACACTCCCCATGCTTGTATTTGCTTTTCTGATATTAGTGTGATGACAGACAAGTCTCGCAATGTTTTTAGCAGCTTTAAGTCCTGAGGGTTTTTTTTTTTTTTTATTAAACTGTGAGATGGTAAAATCAACACTTTTCTGGTTCTATTTAAAATGAAAATTTCCTTAAAAGAAGAACCCAGGAAGGTCAAAAGAATTATTGTTATAAACACTGTTCTAAATTCACTGAAAATGACAAAATACTGTCCTGGGTTTTCTACTGATTTTATTTTAGTTTTAACTTTACAATTAGAGCTTAAGATAACGTTAGGATTTTAAAGAGACAGGATTTAATCTTTCGTACAAATTTTTTCCCTAATGTGTTTATAACAATGATCCCAGAAGTATGACAGATTAATAGTTACTGTAAGACAGGTATAAGCAACCTGTGGCCTTGTAGCTGTTGTGAAAAGTCCCCTGATGCTTTGCCAGGTACTAGCTATGCTTATTTTGTTGGAGCATGCTGGCAGCTGTAGGTTTACAACACTTGAAGTGCCAAAAGTTACCTTTGCCTGCTCTACTACTTCTATGGGCCTGTGAGGTAAAGCTATGTGGTACAATCTAGGTCTGAATATGCCTTTAGAAGAAGTTAATTATTGCTTTACGTATATTTGAGTCTATGGATTTCTTTCTGCAAGTATTTATGAAAGGAGACACATACTCTAATTGATCAGATTTTTTGTGAAGTTTAGGAAATTAAACCATGATAGTTACAGCACCTATTCCCCACAGTTAACTTATTTTATAAAGACCGACAGAAACTTTTTTGCCAATTATGATATGTACATTTACATTACGTTTACATTTAATTTATTAGTTTGAATATATAAAACTACCCTATTTTCTGCTTTTTAGTTCCTCTTATATAATGATTGACCTCTGCTGAAACTGTATGGAGATGTATACAAAACCAAGTAGAACTGCAGGAGGAAGCAAATTTAAAATGCAAACATAATACGTTGAGGTGATGGTGTGTAGTTCAACTCTAAATGAAGAATTAGAAAACAAAGCTGGCCGGTACTTGTGTGCAGTATTTAAAATCAACCATACATTTCCATGTATGCAAATACGTGTCCAGAATTTGCACCCCTCACATTGCAACATGATTTGTCCAAGTACATTTTTTTTCCGCAGCTACTTCTAGAGATAGTTATAGGTCCATACTTGCTGCGATAAATGTCAATACCCTTGTTTCGGGGGGGGGGGAAACCACGTTAGTTTTGCCACATGTAATATTTAACTTTTGCATACATTTTTTAAGCTTAATTGTAGACTTAAAACAACTATACATTTTAGTCATGGTGCTTGCCTAAAAATTGCAATATGTGTTAGGGGTAAGACGCAATAAAGTTGACATTCCATTAGAAAGTAGGGTTGTTCCACTTACCAGTAAAACTGATCATTCTTGTGCCATTAAGGACTTGGTACTTTACTGCTATGCAAATGAGAATAAAATACATGTGTAATGCTCCATAGTGTGTTACAAAAGTTGCTCATATAAAGGCTTGCTGCTTAAATGGTAAAATTCCATGTAAACATTATTGCATAAAATGACAACCACATCTATGTGCCTTTACTCTTGCTCTTGAAATCAATGATATAATAATAAACCACTCTGTGTGTTATTTGCCCAGCAAAAGACACTTTTTTATTTTCCTTCTACAGAATGAGCTCCTTAAATTGTAATAAAAACTTTTCCCTTAACCCAAACAGAAGACCTTTAAATTTTTCATACAATGCTAATAGCATTATAGCAGTGAAATAAAATTGTAGGTATCCGGTTTGTGCCCAAAAGTTTTATTTCCTAATTTTTCTTACTTCTCTTAAATAACATTCCATATAGCCCTTTATTATGAATATGTATATCTTGTACTTGATAAAAATAGTTTTGAAATATTTAAATTAAGCTTTCTTGTCTTAAAAATCAGCTGACATGAATAAGTATATTCAGTTATGTCTAATATTGTTCTACAATACTATGTATTGTCCCATAAACAACGGTCATTTGAGTCAATATTTGAGTTAGGATTTTAATGATATTACAGTTTAAATACATTAGCTTTGAAACATCATAATAAAAAGTTGTGCTGCACTTTGATTTTTATAAACCCTAATTACATGCTCACAAAGACCAAGTTGCGTAATGGTGTATTTTCCGGTTTGGGCTACTTAACCATGCTGTAAATAATAAGCAGTCTATTGACCTATAGTGTAGGATAGATAGCAGCTTCAAATCCGATATAAGGCTTTGCTATTCTGTTAATCAAAGAGATTTTTATTTACTAGATTATCATTTTAAATAGGTTATGGGTATGCAGTTGCCGGTCAAGGTGGCCTTACTTAGAATATGCTACAGGTGGCAGCTGTATCATTTTCTAAATGGTCAGCAATTAGAAAATTGCTATTGGGAACAGGTATTTATTTAGACCTTTTCCTAATAGCGAAACTGTGGCGGACAGAATGCAACGGCCTGGGTTAGGACTTAGACTGCGTTGGCTGCGGCTTGTCTGAGGTTAGGGATTAAGGGGAAGGTTATGGTTAGGCAGCGGGACATGGAGAGTTAGGGCTGAATAAGGGTAAGGTTAAGGTTGGGGTTAGGAAGAGAGACTTGCCATTCGAAATACAAATCTTTGCTGCTCCGCATCACCACTGCAATCACGAATGGAGACTGCCATTCAGCTGCCGTATGATGGTCATTAGGAGAAGCGACCATTGTACCGGCAAACCACACCCAAGGTTCAGGGACCAAAGGTGAGCAGCTCACGTACTGGCACTCAATTATGAAGACCCGAATGCAACTTAAGCTCCACCTACTTGCTTTCTCAAATACATGACTGTGTACTACCCTGCACTTACACAACATATGGGCACAGAGCTACTTTGTGCCCGCACGCTACATGCTACACTTGCATAGTCATCTTTAGGCACGTGTGCCTTTGGATTGCATGCAATCCTGTCCACAACGTGCTGATTTGCCTGCACTTTTAGGATCATTTCCTTACAGTTTTTATAGCATTTCTCTAGCTACAGACTACTTTAAAGTGAAGCCCATGTAAAGCTTTATTTATGAAGACTATAGACCAGACTTGGTAACACCAACCGACTTGCGCATGTTACGTACCTAAGTTGGCTGAGTGTTCATACCGCGCATACACAGTATGGGGACTTCTAATGCTGCTTTCCAATGTAGAAGTCACTCTCCGAATGCAGGGCATGGCCACTCACCATGCGTACTATCCTACCTTCTGTACGTGGCCCTTCCGCATTGGAAAACTTAGGGCAGGGTCATATGTGCGAGACGTGCTGGGGGTATGCACTCACCTCGCAGGTATGGAATAACGGAATACAAATTCTATTGCGGAGACTAACATACAGAATCTCTGTTCATTTTTTATTCCGGCTCTGTAATAAGTAATAATAAACTATTTCATGGTTTTCCCTCAAAATATAATTGGTTTATGTGGCACAGTTAAAAAAAAAAACAAAACAAAAAAAAAAACCACATTCCATGTTGGAGAATGAGATGTAATGATGAGAAAATGTACTTTTTTCCTCATTTTTCTTTTATTTTCATTTAAACCAGCAATGAATGGTGCTAGCTAGATAGCAAGCAGGAGTTACCTAAAGGTCTGCCCTGCTGTTCCCTGCTCACTGCCCTCTGGTTGTGTATGTTCCTTTAAAATGGACATGTTGAGCTCTACTTTGATCATTTCTGGTACCCTTGGTTGATGTCTGCCTGTGTTGAGTTCAGTCAATAATTTGTACTTGATTATTTGCATCTTCAGCTAAATATGTATGTTTGTTTTAAGATGATGATATGTGGAGTGCTTGAGCTTTTTCTTTATTAGACTGTATTGCTGAAATCTTGATAGTAAAAGGAAGTAAAAGGAAGTGTTGTCCACAGCAACCAGTCATACTAGTGACCATATTTTATTATTTTTTACAATTATTATTATAGGTAGACTCGCTGGTTTCTATGGATGACACATCCATTTTTCTGTTTATTTTTCCTAGCTATCTTTTAAAAAAACAAATATTTATATGTAGATTTAGAAGATTTCACATTAAAGGTCTTTTCTTGATCAAACTGAAGGATTTACTTCGTAAAGTTGTCCCTGTATAATCTAATTTATTATATTCATTTGTTAAGTTTATAGCATAATAGGTTCTTATGCAAATTAAGCAATATGCAGTGTTCCACAATGTGTCTGACGATGTAAACTCTTCACTGAAGCAAAAAACCTTGTTGCACATTCATCAGGTTGTGACAAAAACAAACACAAAAATACGCTTTTATTCAAAATCTGGACCTGTGCTCAAATGCTGATACCCCAACATAACAAATAGTTATTTGCAAGTAAGCAGCAACATGGGACTGCTTCCATGGTTACAGAAGGGGTGTTATTCACAGCCTGCTGAAAGGCAATAAGTGGTTTTCTGAGTTAGGAAAAGGACATTTCTGGCAGGCATTCTGTTTCAAGTATAGTATGTTTGGGTTATTCAACAATTTTATTACCCAGTATAATACATTTCATGTAGAAACATCATTTTTCTGTTTAACCAGTTACCATCCACTAATTCTAATACTTTGCTGCAAAGTGAACAAAGATATTTACATCCTTACATGTGGATGTTTCTTATCTCATACCAACCCACATTCATATTTGTAAAATGGCATGAACAAAAAAAAAATCTTTATCTGCCATTATTATAGGTCCTAGCCTATGAAACTCTTATTTTCCACTACAATATAGGTGATTCTTATATATAAACATGGTTAGTGATAAGACATGCTATAATATGGTATTTTGACCTATACCATCAGCTTTTTAGCCACTGGCTAATAGCTGTAAGATGTGTGTGTTAATGTTTAGATTGAGGAAGAATACTGGCATCTCTCTAGTATGCAAACACAAATATACATTTAGCTCTCTGGGGATGTGAAAAAGCCTAAACCTAAATGTTTTGTCTTATCTAGCACACATTTTTTTCCAATGCTTAATGGGTGAGGGGTGTTTTTGTTGTTTATGTAGAAAGTGACATACTCCTATACTTGTTTTTTTAACAGTACTTTTATGAAAAGTAGTGGTAAGACTGAACAATGTACACTACTGATAACATTTATATAGTTTGTTCAAACTGACCACTTTATAGTAGAAATTGTAATGTAATATATTATTTGCTGATCAGGATTAAGTAACATTATTTCCTGATTTACCGTTAAGAGTAAAGTACTATTGCCATAGTCTATCAAAGCATAAAGTACTATTGCCATAGTATAGCAAAGCATAACTCCTTGTAAAATCTTTAATAACATAAATGTACTAAATGTCCCACACATAAAGTCTATCACAAATAGAAATGTCTTGGATTCTAAAAACTAGTGATAATGTTATTTTCTAATGTTTAGATGCATTTCAGTGCAACTGTATAACTCAGGAGTTTGTATTTTGCCTTTTTTTTTTTTTTTGCATTGCCAATATACAAAATGGATCTATTGGGGAAAATATATTCATTTTGCTTGTTACAATCACAGCTGACATGTCAATGGCTAAATATAACTTGTATTGTAAAAATGCATAAAAATATTTCTTTGGCCAATGCTAACACTATTATTTTGTTAGTCATGCTAACTGTTTTTCTGTTTGCGTTGATTATATTTAGTGACCTTTTAACGCCTCTACCTGCTGCCAAAATGGCGTGTTCACAGATCTTTCCATCACTGCAGCTGACTTGTAAAATGCTGTTTAATACTAGATTAAATTGTTGTTTGAAAAACTGAACTGTTTTTTAATAAACTAAATAAAAAATGTGGAAGGCAGCATAACAAGATTGAGCTTGCTCCTTATTGCAGATTAACTGTTTGTCAGAGTATCCATGCAACTGTATTTTAGTCTAACAGATGTATAGATTTTTTATGTAAAAAAATGAAATAAAACATTTTTTGTAGAAAATAAGTTTGCCTTACTTTCATTTCAATATTGAAGCAAAACATTGAAAAGGGTATGTTGAAACTTCTGAGGCGACTTCAGTGTATTCTTGTTGAAGGACATTGAAAATAAATGTTGTAAAAGAAAAATCTGAATAAATTCCACAAACTCAAAGTTCTTATATATCAAGGTAAAGTATCCACAACACAGTGAGAAAAATGTTGCTAAATCATGATTATTATGTACACACACACACACACACACACACACACACTATTCAGTGGTAACAAGAAAACTGTTAATATTGGTACACACTGGAGGGTTAACTGATGATTATCATGCCGATCACACAATAATCGTCAGATACCTTACAAATCTTTCCAGTGCGTAATGGCCAACAATGCTGCAGAATTATGTGAAACGCATAACATCATTGGATTTTTACAATAGGCGAATTTTGCAATCAGTGATGTCCCAATGTTTGTAGAAAACTTTAGTGCGTACTGTTGGGTGTGGTATACAAGTTGTAATGTAATTTTATACACCCAACATTATGTGGTCATAACTCCACTGACTTAAGGATTATTATACTGACCATAGTGTTGTGTAGGGTTAAAAGCAGCCTTACCCTATCTGCCGCCTTACCACAGCCTTACTCTAACCCTTAAACTAACATTAATAAGAAACCGTGTACGTAGTACTCACCTGTCCATGTTGTGCAAAGTTGGCACTATGTGCAGTGTGGAAAAGTCCAGAAGACGTCCCTGTCTATATCAGAATCATTACTGTCAATCTGGCATCCAGTGATGTTGAGCTCCAGTCCATCAAACAAGTAGGTATAGAAATGGTGACCGCATTCCATAGTCTTTAATGCAATAATTCCCGTTCACATTTCTGAATAGCACTGCCTGTGGGCATTCATATAGTTGCAGCAAACTATATTGTTCATATTGTTGCAGTTTATGGGAACAGTTTTTAAAAGATCCACAGCAAAGTAGAGATCCGTGTATATGGGGGCAACTGTTAAGCAGGTCAAGGCATTAGAATTGTTACTACTGTTTGACAAGTTGTCATATTGTGAGTTTAACCATCAGTGTGTACCCAGCATTACTCTAAATGTGACATTGACCATTGTAAAACGGGTATGGGTCCCTGTTGTGAACAACCCTTTTTCGATAGGGTCATTCGCTCCCAGACAGTTCCGAACTGGCTGGGAAAACGATTGCTTCTGCCTCAAAGAGGCAGAGCAATCGATCCCCGAACGCGGTGCTCCAAAATGTAAGTAATGATTCCATCTCCAACCCTCTCCCTAATCCTTAGCCTGACCCTAACCCCCCCCCCTCCCTGCAGCCTGATTATAACCCTAACCCTCCCTTTCCATGACCCTAACCTTCCCTTCCCCAGAGCCTAACCCTAAGCCTAAAAGTCCCCAGAGGGGACCTCTCCGATGGTCTGGCGGGCTGCACTTCCAAAAAGGAATGGGTGAGTATGCCGATCGCATGCTCAACCGATCATAAAAACAAAAATCTAAAACGGCTGCTATTCGAAATAGAGACAGCCGAAAAGGAACTTTCGTCTGTCTCTACTTAGCAATGACAGCCATCGGTGTGGGTACTCCCACTGTTGTAAAACATAGGCCACAATTTTTTTATTTATTTTTTTATAACTAGTATAGAATATAGGATCTATATAGCCTGGTGGTTGGTATACAATAGTTTTGTGTTTTGTTTTGTCTTTTTTAAATGTTATCCAATATACAGTGCAGATTACTTTTGCTTTTCTAATCCTCTTGCCCTTAGCATTGCTGCAAACAGCCATTTAATAGGAGCCTCTTAATGCGGCGCTCAATATCACTTTATCAGCAGAAATGTCCTATGACTGAAGTCTTTCATAACTAAGTGAACTTTGTTACTGTTAATACTTCACAGACTTAGACATGGCATAACAGGTAGCTAACAATACAAAAAAAAAATGTGTAAACAGCGGTGACAGAATGCAGCACAGGGTCCTGTAACCCCACCTGTCAAAAGGCAACGAAATAGTTGTATAAAATAAATAAATGAATGTAATAAATTCTATGATATGCCATCCTGCTCCTTACCTGTCATACGCATGCGCAGTAGCATTCACGCTGTTGTGGCTGGGAGCAGAGTGGATGTTCAAGTATTCAGCCATCTACTTGAACATATTGCAGCGGGAGGCGGCAGGGGAAGTTCAACCAACCACACTCCTCTTTGTCACAGCGGCGCGTCTAGCGTTAAGGCAAGGGGAGGAGTCACACAATGACAAAACGCTTCTACAACTCCAGCAGAGGCGGCGCCACATAATGATGCTAAACAGACACCAAAAACAGCTGAGCTGGCTATTCCGGCTTCTGCAGGTTATTTCTCTCTGCAACATGTTCTCTCCAGCATCCTCCTCTACTGTCCTGCATTCTTTACAACTGTTTTCTCTCCAACTGCACAGTTTATGTCCTGCATCCTCTCCTCTAACATATTTTGCAATCCTCTCTTACCCCACAGAAAAAAAAAACAACTATTACTTTTTCTTAAAGCTCCTATTCTTCTGTATTAAATATCTTTCGCTTCCACCTCTGCGTGTGAGTTAGCAGGCATTTCATTTGTAGCAGAAAATATGACCAGCATCCTTTGACAAAGCATTATAGCCGTTTAAAATATATGGATTGCTTGCTGCAGGAACATATCAGCTGCTGTGCGCCAGACCGTCCACAGGCAGAATGTTGCTTGGAGACCAACCCTAACTGCCCCCAAGCCCTACACCCCAAGCGCTGCCCTTACTCAGACCCTGCCCCCACCTAAATCCTACAGCCCCCTTAACTGTTCTCAACCCCTGCCCTCACTCAGACTCCACACCCCAATAACTGCCCCCAATCCTCACTCACACCCTGCACCCCACTGTCCCCCATCCCTTTCCCCATCCAAACCCTGCACCCCACTAACTGCTCCTAACACCTGCCTCCACCCAAGCCCTACCCCCCACTAACTGCCCAACCCAACTCCTGCCCCCACTAACCCCATGCCGTTGGGATGTTACTGCACATGTGCAATAGTCAGGAGCAGAACTGCTCTTCTCAAAATGCCCCCCTTTAGGTGCCCCATCAGTCACCCCCATTCCCAAGTGCCCCATCAGTCACCTGCTTCCCCACCAGTCACGCCTATTCCCAAGTGCCCCATCAGTCACCCGCGCTCCCCCGAGCAGCCAGTATTGGGAGGACTCCTCATTTTTTCCTGTCTTTTTGATGGGCTTTAGACTAGTACAACAATAATTCAAAGAGCTATGTAAGAAAAACTAAGAACAGCATTCGAATTTTAAGTTTATTGCTTAAAGCCATAAAAGTTCTGTGCCATATACCAACAGCAAACAGAAAAAATGATAGAAGGTAAAAAAAAAAAAAAGAGAGAGAGCTGTGCAGCTGGTGCTATTCCCCCAAGGTGCAGTTGTTACACTCTATATGTTTCCTAATGAACCAAGCAATTCCAAGCAATGTAAAGAAGACTCTCAATATACCGACAACTGATTGGATGTTTAAATGATTTCTTTACTGGTTGATCTTATTTGATCCTTGACTCTCCGAAAATGAAGAATTTAGTTGTATTCATAAAAGTTGTTATAATTGCATATAACAACAGTAAATAATCTTTTTTGACCAGAGACTTAACATAAAAAATTACAATCGTATCAGGTCAGACAGAGAAATAGTTTCAAACGATTACCATCATGCATTTACTATAAATCTCTCATAGAAATAAGTTTCAACAATTATTATCATGCAATTTTTCTGAATTAGTTAAACAGTTTTCAGGTAGTAATAATCGTGCAATTACTCTATATCACTCAAAAGCTGGCCACACACTAGAGCGATTATCAGCCCAAACGCACGATTATCGTGGATTGGGCCAAATATTGCTCTAGTGTGTGGTAAAAATATTACAAAAACGCTCAGCCCCTATTATCTCATCTCATGGGAATCTTGAATGATTATCGTTTTTTGTTAGAAAAATTGTGCAGTGTGTGGGCATTTTCGATAATCATTCAAGATTTCCATGGAGAGAGGGCAGTGCGCTGCAGAACCCCACACGCTGACAGGCTGCAGCGCTGTGTCCTCTCTCCCTCTGTTTGGCTATACAGTGCTGTATACCCAGACAGAGGGAGAGGGCAGAGCGCTGCAGAACCCCACACGCTGACAGGCTGCAGCGCTGTGTCCTCTCTCTCCCTCTGTCTGGCTATATAGCGCTGTATACCCAGACAGAGGGAGAGAGGGCAGAGCGCTGCAGAGCCCCACACACTGACAGGCTGCAGCGCTGTGTCCTCTCTCCCTCTGTCTGGCTATAT